>PVJL010003436.1:0-157962 GCA_004026885.1 Lyroderma lyra | reverse complement strand
CATCAGCTCTTTTGAATGTCGCACGTACAGAATTGAAGTCTGCAATAGAGGGTGCTGGAAGCTTGGATCAACTTCTAGGCTTCAAAGCAGCACACCGTTAGAATCAAAAGACTAAACCAGCCAAGGCCTGAGAATCCAAAAGGTCACATTCAGATGTGTGGGAAGAAACCCTTAATTGTACAGTGGAATACAGATGCTCCGCAGGAGCCATTTTTAAGGAGCCATGCCATTCTCTTCTAACTCGGAACACCTCCTGTCCCATCCTGATTGGGCTCTGTACCTCACTGTAAATTTATGAACTTGAAGTTAACTGAAATGGCTTTAATAAATGGGGTGAAGATCTAGACAGCAATATCACCTGCCTGAAACAATACACTTTGGAGCTTTTAATCTAAATCACTTCTGTTTTGTTTTTTTTATAAAGTGCTACTTTTACAATAAATATTTCCATAACTAAAAAAAAAAAAAAAAAAACAAAGATGAAAATACCTTTCCTGATACAGGTGCTGATGCCAGCATTACTGTGCACTGTTATTTGGCTGCCAGACCATGTCTGGCTGAAGGACAGTTATGCTTTCTAGGTGGGAACCTCAGCATCAGTGTAATATAGTCATTAAAATCTCTAGTTCTGGAGTCTGAGTTTGAATCTCATCTCTTGCCCTTGATAGCTGAGCCAATTTGCTTGAGCCATTTGCTTAATTTTATTTCTGTTGTTCTGATCTGTAACATAAACATAGTAATACTGTTGCTCTCAAAGCATTCTGAGGAGTAAATGAGATGAAGCACATGAAGCACTTAATCTAGGGCCTGCCACATAGTAAATACTAGAAATCGCAGTGCTATCTGTTAAGGTTGACCCCAGCTGTTTCCATCTCCCAGGATGCTTTGCAATATAAGCTAAGGAAATAACAGCTAGGATGACCATTTAATTTGTCATCCAAATCAGGACTTTTTTGTCTTAAGTAAATGCTGAGCTAGAATGCAGGGACCATCTGTCCTGGGGGAACCAAGATATATGGTCACTTCAGAATATCAAGAGTGGATCCTGATCAGCAACATTTGCCAGGAAGGGTTGTCAGCCTAAGATGTGATTGTTGAGTTCAGTAGTAACTTCGTAGACGATACAGAGGAATAAAACTGTGGTCCATGATGAAGGAGCCCATTCTTAGAAGGGCTGGACAGCAATGTCAAGTTAACATCTAGCGTATTTCCTCTCTGCATGGGTTACAGTGGAGACATTTCACAAGCTCCTTACAAGCAGCACTCAGCTTTCGTCTCCTCCCATATCTGCAATGCATTTCAAAGAGATGGTGGGAAGGCAGCATTTGAGGAACCATCTTACTGTAATTATATGAGACAGATTATTACCCCAAGTTGGAAAGAGGACTCTCTTTTTTCTTTATTCTGTGCCAAGGAAATTTCAGGAAATGAGTTCAAGCTGGAATCGTCTCTGCTGCCACCTCAGCATCAGTATGACAGAGTCCCAGGACCCGAGAGCACATGCCCTGGGACCATAGGAGTGTGAGGATTCTGAGAATTAAATTGATTAAGTTTTCACTGTAATCAATGCAGAGAGGAAATATGCTAGACATTAGCTTTATGTCATAGTACAAGGCCAATGTTGGACATAAGAAATCCTTTAAACTTCATTGAGGGCCTTTATTCTTAACCCTGCATGCTTCGGGGGGAAAGGTGCTGACGCCTGGTGTAGTTCTGGGGGAAATAGTCATTCTTGTGAACCTAGGAGGTTGAATGTCCTTAGGGGCACACACCAGAAAGTGTATTTGCTCTTTCTCGGCAGATACCTCTGGCTTCACAAGTGATTTCAAAACTTGACCCTGGGGGATTTCCCTTGATATTTCTAGCTCAGAAGGGAACTACCTCTGGGAAGGATTTGATTCAGTCACTACTATACTGGACAGGTGGTTGCCTACACAGCATCTATTCTACACACTTGCCCATGGTGTTGCAGCCATGCCATTTGGATGGATTTGACTCCATCTAGCTGCAGGGGTCTAAACCATCAGAGTCATCTCATGGCCCTCGCCACTGTGGTTCAGGAGTTGACATGTGACCTAACTTGATTTTTCTTTGAATGTTTGTAAGAATAGCTCTGTCCCCTTAACTGTAGACAAGGAAACACATTGCTCCAGGAGCTGTTGGCAGCCACCTTCACACCTCTAGGGAAGACAACTTAAGGATGAAGCTGTCTCACAGAAGAGACCCGAGTTGAGGAATGGTACAGAGAAATGAAATCTAATCTCTGAACAAACCATACCTACAGTCCTTCATACCACAGGTCTTTCAATTTCATGTACCTGAAAGTATCATTTAATGTTAAATTGGTTTAAACTAGATTTTGTCTTCCTTGCATCTGAAGCCCTCCTAGGTTGAGTATTTCTTTGTAGGCATTTATTATATATAGGTAGAAAGCCTCTTCTAGCTCCCAATTTTGGCCATCATGCAAAGTGACAGAAGCTGTACTATTGGCTCCTCCTTTGCACCAATATAATTGTCCTAGAGCTTTAAAGATGTTATCACCTCTAGTCATATGAAATTACCAATATTTAGTAATTTTTGACCTATTAAATGGCAATGTCATGTGACCAATTAGCAAGAAGCAGCTACTTCTTAAAAGCTATAGCCAAGGAGCTTTGCCGTGTCTCCAAAATGCGTTTCCTACCATTTTTCTCCATCCCCACCACCATCATCCTAGCCTAAGTCAATGCCATCTTTTGCGTGAAGGGCTTCTATAAACTCCTAAATTGTCCTCTTTCCTCACTTTTTTCTCTCCTCAAACCCACTCTCCATACTGCAGCCAGAGCGACCTCTTCAAAATGGAAATCTGATCAGGTCTCCCTGCTTAAAATCCTTGAAGGGATTTTACTCTTAGAAAATTGTTCTAATATCCATAAAAAGCTCCCAAGGCTTTCTACAGCCTGAACTCGTACCTCGTCCTGAAACTTCCTTAGCTGTAATTTACTTGTCCAATCATACCATGCTCATGCTTACTCTACATCTCTACTCATGCTCTTCTATTAGTCTAGAACTCTCTCCCCTACTACTTGCTGAACTAAGTTATCTGTGGTCAACTTGGCACAGCCATGTCTGGCTAAGATTAAGAACTTTTCTCATTGGCAATGAGAGAGATTCAAGAGTTGGAAAGTGGAAATGAAGTGGAGTCCTCTATTTACCCAAAGTCATGGCAGCCAAATATGGTGGCAGTTTGACGATGGTCAGACAGAGAGCTTGGTCAGATTCAGTGGCTAGACAGGCTTCTCAGATCTCACCACAGCTCTTACCTCATGGTCTAACTTTGGCAGCCAAATAGACACAACTCAGACTTCCCTGAAAACTACAGCTTTCCCACCCACACCAGGGCTTCAGGCTGAAGGACTTAGTATCTGCTTCTCCAACCCTCTGACTCCTCTTTCAGACCTTCATGCCCCCAGGTTCTCCCACATTAAAGGAAGCTCTAATTACTACATTAAATCTCTTATTCCTGTAATACTTAAAGGGGCTCTCTTTTCCTGACCAAAATCAAACTTTTATACCTGTCAAAGTTCTCTACATCCTACTTATGTTAGGTGTCATTTCTCAGGGAGGGCATTCATGACTCTTGGACTAGATTCAGTCTCCCTTTTATATGTCCCCAGAGCTCCTGAGACATTCCCTTTCATAGCACTATATGTTGGTTAGCTCATGCTGCCATAACAAAATACTACAGAGTGGGTGGCTTAAACAACAGCCGTTTATTTCTCACAGATCTGGAGCCTGAGAAGTCCAATCAAAATCAAGGCACTGGCTCATTCATTTCCTGGTCTAAGCCTTCTTCCTGGCTTGTGGACAACCACATTCTCACTGTGTCTTCAATGGGGGGTGGGGGGTGGGGGAGAAGAGAGAGACAGAGAGAGAGAGAGAGAGAGAGAGAGAGAGAATACACTCAGGTTTCTCTTCTTGTTATAAGGGCACTAATCTCACCGTGATAGCCTTACCCCTATGACCTCATCTAAATTTAATTTCATCCCAAAGTTCTGACCTCCAAATGCCATCATATTACTATTATTATTATTATTAGGGATTTGGGTATCAACATTGAATTTTGAGGGGACACAAATACTCAGTCCTAACACCCTACTCACACTCAAATTATTATTGAACGTCTATTAATCTTCCCTGTTAGACTCTAAGCAATTGAGAAGAAAGAGGAATTATTTGGGCATGTGAAAACGTGTCTCATTATTGAACCCTTCATGCTCAACAGAGTACCAGAAACATGGTAGCTTCTCAATAAATATTTGTAGAATGAGTAACTGGATGAATGAATGGAAGAGAGAGAGATTATATATTTTTTGTTTGTTTGTTTCAGGAGTATAGTACAACATAGTGATCAGACTTCACATAACTCACACTGATAACCTCAACAAGTCTATCCTACCTGACACTGTAGGTTAGTAGAACATTACTGGCTATATTCCCCATGCTGCACTACTCATCCCCGTGACAATTTTTTAAAATTATACTTGACATTCAATATTATTTTATATTAGTTTCAGGTATACAGCACAGTGGTTAGGTATTTAATTTGTGAAGTGGTCCCCCCAAGAAGTGTAGTACCCACCTGGCACTATGCATAGGTTTGACAATACTATTGACTGTATTTCTCATACTGTACATCCCCGTGACTCTCCTGTAACTATCAATTTGTACTTCTTAATCCGTTCACCTTTCTCACCCAGAGAGAGATTATATTCTATCAGAACTTTCTATTACAAATGGTCTTAGGCCTATGCAGAAATTTTGCATATTGGTAGTTATATAAGCATGCAACAATGTTTTTTTAATTTTAGGTTAAGACAAATGGGTTATTTCAGTAGAAAGGGGAGTTTCTATTAGGCAGGTAGAATAAACTGTGAACTTTATTATTGGAAAATCTCCCTCCTCCTTATCTTTGCCACCCAGATATCCAAAGCACTTGCTCTTGGGGAAGAAAAAGGAATAATTTTGGCATGTGAAAAACACTTGTCACCAATCCACAGACCATTCAACATTCTATGCCTATAAGCTTGAAAATAGAGAAATGAAAGCTTTGGCTTTCTTACCTGCATGTGACTGTTAAAAACACTCAGTGATTAAAATATTCCTGTCCATGAGGGCTCTCAAGGGGAAATGGTGGCAGAGAGAGCAGGTGAATATTTCACTTTAGTGGTTGGCCAAAAGCAATTCATTTGAGAACTATTTTAAGTCTTTGGATATATCACAGGACACTGGTTTTTATTTTTCTAAATTCATCTAGCCTCTTTGATTTCGGAAATATGTATTGAACAACTATTGCACACTAACCCTGTGCTAGATTCTGGGGAAAACAAAATTCAGTAAGTCTGGTTCCAGCTCCTAAGGAACTCCAGGTCTACTGGAAGAGACAGACAGGTATATAGACAGTTACAGTACAGTTTAGAACCGTAAGTTGAATTAGTTATGTCAAAAATCTAAATATTTCCAACAAAGTCAACAAAACAGTGGCATAAGAAACAAAGAAGTGTATTCCTTTCTTATATAATAATCCCAGAACAGAAAGCATTTTTCTGCCCTACACTGTCACAGGAACCCTGATTCTTTCCATTCTATTATTCTACTGGCCCCTAATTTCCTCATCTGAATGGTTGAAGCTGAGTGGTACCATGTGCTCCCACTAGCAGAAAGAAAAGAGATTTTGAAGGCGTATGAGTGAAATGTTTTAAGGCCGAGGAATGGAAGCAGGCATATCGTCGATGACATTAACATGAACTTAGTCACATGAACCTACCTAACTGCAGTGTGGGTTGGGTGATACAGTTTCTGTCAGGTACCCCATGTTCAAGTATCACCCTGGTTCTTGAGGGAGAAAAGAGATGTTGTAGGCAACTAACCTTCTCCACCAAATAAGTAAGAATGTAATGGCATGCAGGTGAGGGCACCAGGAAAGTCACTGCAGCAGAAATGTCTCGAGCTCTGTCTTGAAGGATGAAGAGGACTCCATCATTCAGTGAGGTGGCAGAGTGCTCTAGGATTCAGAAATAATACGTGCAAAAGAGGACAATGAATCCAATAGGGCTATGATTCAAGGGAATAGATGAAGCGTCAGTCACATCTCATACTTTTCCATGTCTTTCTACGGTAACATGAAGTCCAGCCAATCTAGTCTAGTATACAGTCATGCGCCACATAATGATGTTTTTGGTAAATGACAGACCGCACATATGACAGTGGTCCCGTAAGATTATAATGGAGCTGAAACATTCCCATCACCTAGTGACACTGTAGCAACGGTAATGTCACAGTGCAACACATTATCTATGGGTTTGTGGTGACGCTGAGCTGCCAGTCATGTAAAAGTATAGCACATGCAGGGTGTACAATACGTAATACTTTAAAATGATAATCAGTGACTGTTACTAGTTTATGTAGTGACTGCACTATTTATCATTATTTTAGAGTCTATTCTTTCCACTTATGAAAAAGAAGTTTGCTAAAGCACAGTAGGCCCTGTTACACTGGCAGCCCCCTCATGTTTACCACTCCTTTTGACTGCCTCCTGTGTTTTGTGCAGGCTTGCAGCCTAGGAGCAATAGGCTACACCATATAGCTTAGGTGTGGAGTAGGCTATACCATCTATAAGTGCCTTCTATGATGTTTGAACAATGATTACATCACCTAACAACAATGCGTTTCTCAGAATGTATCCCCAGCTTTAAGCCGTGTATGTATAATCAGAGCCCCAAAATCATTAATTATGAATTTCTCCCCTCCACCAGACCTGGTGGCCTGCAAAAGGAGACAGAGACACAGCTGCTGCTTCCCTCTTTTCTCATTCTACTTCCTCCCCATCCACACCACCCTCCCCCATCTTACCTGGTATTGATTTGGGCCCCTTGAGGATCAGAAAGAAGGAAGAAAGGAAAAGCGAGGAATAGGAAGAATCTTACTTTACTGATAACACTTGTGCTCTGACTTGGGGCTCTCCTTGTGTGGCAGAGGCACAAGTGCTGCTTCTTCCTCTGGTGGGCACTTTGATGGGTCCCTCGGAGATTCTCTGTTGGAGACCTCCTTTCTAAAGTACACCTGGGACAGGCATTGCCCCCTCCAACTGGCCATAGGGTGGTCCACCTCTCTGTTGAGTCTTATGACTACTCCAGGCAGTCCTCTTAGGATGGGTCCCTGTTAAGATGACCCCAAGCTGGCCCTTCCATGAGGCCTTTATCTAATACACCCTCTGGCTTGCCATAGGTGAGCGTGCAGAAAGCGAGGCAGCCCTTTCCATATTTTGCTCTGTTGCACACAGCAGCTTTTAGGCCTCTCGCTTGAGAATTGCTGGGTCCTCCAAATTCCAGGGAGCACTTGTCAATCTCTCTGAATGATTCACCCAAAACCCTCTCTTCACATGGCTCAAGGGAAAGGCAAAGTAGCATGGGAGTAGATAAGAGAGCTAAACATTCGCGTACCTACTCGTATAACTGTCTTTAGAAGAGTCCTTCCTACTGACCCGGGTTATGAGCCACTGCCTGGGGAACCTCTTAGCAAGTTGATAGAAACGAGCCGAAACACCGGGTAGCAGTGACAAGCTTTATTGGGGAAGCTGCCGGGCTGCCTCGCCTGTTGGGAGTGAAGTTATATAGGTAGGGGGTTGCTAGGTACAATGCAGAGGGAGGAATAGGTTGTTAGGCCAAATGCAGAGGGGAGTATAGGTGGTCACTACTGATTGGTCAAGGAGAGGTTTCTATGTACCGGGCTAAGGTAGGGGCTAGGGCAACTTTCAGTCTCCCGGGCTAAGTTTTCAGTTTCCCAGGCTACGCTGAGTCACAATAGGGTAAGGGAAGGAGAAGATGGCAGAGCAGGGGCCATTCTATACTGAATCTATCACAGGTCAAGCTGTCCTAGTACCTTTTTAAGATGTACAGATGCTCTTAGCCTTGTGTTCCTCTAATGAAACTCTGAGAAAGTAGGAAAGGTCTCATTGAACAACCTGTTAACATAGTGAAATGCTTTATTTTTTAAGTAAGTGGTATTTAAAATTTCTCAATATTGCATTTATGATATATTTTCTAATTCATTGATTCATCAAAATAGTGGATTATTGTTTAAAAGGGAGGTCACTGTAAAACAGATGCTTATGTGGGTAGCTCCCTGGCTGGAAATCGAACCCAGGCCACAGTGTTTACAGTGCCGAAGCCTTAGCCACTACACCACCAGGGAGCTCCCAAAACAGATGCTTAAAAAGTGAATTTAAGAATCAGAACAACTCATGTTCTAACCTACCATGACAGAGGACACTTGCCTGCCAGCATTTGGTTACCCTCTTCTACCACCAGCACCTGGTTCTCCACCCACTGTACCGTCACTCTTGGGCATGGTCATTCTTCTAACAAATATGAGGGCTGTCTAGAAAGTATCCAGCCATGTAATATGAAAAATAGAGGCATTTATGGCTGGATTTTTCTGAACAGCCCTTGTATTTCTTGAGTGCCTACACTGTGCTCAGCACTGTCCTAGACACCAAGGACACATTCCTGTACAAAGTCCCTGCACTTGAGGAGCTTGCATTTCAATTGTAGGACAGAAAGACAATGAACAAAGTAAGGGAAATGCATACGTTAGTATGTGATGAGGCTCTAGTAAGCACTTCCCAGGTGTCATTCCAAACGTGGGAGAGACTACAAGAGGTAGTCTTAGGAGCGGGCATTCCAGTTGAGGGGAAGGGTATGTAAACACAATTATAATACAATGCAACTTAAGTGAGTCAGATAGCAGGGCGTGAACAGAATATTAAGTGACTAACCTTGCTCGAGGGCATCAGGAAGATTTCACTGTCTTTCTGTTTGGGGAACACAGTATTGCATTACAGAAAAGGAGAGATAACTATCTTTTAATGTTAACTCCTGGCAGCTTTCTGCAAAGCCCCAGGCAGTCATCACCAGCCCCTCCTGGTATGGCTTTAGCTTGTACATGAATTTCTTTCTCCAGTACGACATTGAAGCAAGAAGCAGTGCTAGGTGGAGAGCTCCTTCTCACAAAGTGTTTTCTGATAGGAAGACCTTGGGGGAAGGAGAAGGGACCATACTCCAGAGACCTCAGGAGACCCTTAATGGAGGTAGTCAGTGTACTGTGTCCTCTCCCTGCTCCATCTGACCCCAAGCTAAAGGCTTACTCCCCATGAAGTTGGTGGTGGCTGGGCCTCCAACTGTGAGCATATCCATCTGTCTTTTTTTAGATGAGGGACTCTTGGCAAGCACTCGTTTTGTCTCATACATCTTGCATGAGTCACCTAAGCCTGGTGTGTGTACCCCATCCCCAACCCCCCAACCCCACCCCACCAAGGCACTGGCTCAGTAAGTGAAGCTAAACTGCAATGAAATGAAGTGCTTCCAAGGCAAAGATTCTATTCCTGGAAGATGTTGTGACTTATTGGGATGCATCTGGAGGATTTTAATGCTGAACTCTTCTGTGTGATACTGGGCAGATTACCCACTCTCTCTGGATCTCTTTCCCTGTACTTGTAGATAAGAGTTTGAACATTAAACAAGGTAACAAGATAATGCTTAGTACAGAGCCAGGCATCTGATACTTGTTTACGCAGGACCAGTATCACTCATATCAAGGATGGAAACTACAATGAGGATATTTTGACCTCAGTAAAGGGGAAAAAAGCTATTTAATCATTATAGCTCACCAACAATCTAAATTGTTCTTTTCATGATAGTGAGCCCCTCGTAACTAGAGTAATTCAGGTAGTAAAGTTGGATGATAGTTTCTCCATCAGAAATTTCTGCACTGGGTAAGAGGCAGGACTAGATATGCTTCATACACCTTCTAAAGATAAAGTCTGCTGAGTTGATTCTGGAGGACAGATTAACAATTGGGAGCATGGGCTTTGGAGAGAGACGTGTTGGGTTCTAATCTTAGCTCCACCACTTTACTAGCTCTGTAATCCTAGGAAAATCATTTGCTTTCTTTGTGCCTGAGCTTCTTTATTTGTAAAGTATTTATAAAATATATATACTAATAGGACATAGCAAATAGAATTGTAATAAAAATTAAATGAGTTAACACTTATTTAATAAATGCTTAATAAGTCCTCAATAAGTGCCAGTCATTATTTTGTGGCCACTGACTCTTTTGGTCTCAGTCAGGCCTTGCCTCCTGACATCTGCCTAGTGACCACCTCCAGAAGTCAATGGATTATGGTCTCAGAGAGTCCCTCTCCCATAAATAATCCATATTTTGATAAAACTAAATTATTAAATAGAAAATTAATGCAATAATATCAGTACTCCTAGGCAATTAATGGGAAACTACCCTGGAAGTTCTAAACTCTGGAAAATGCAGGATGTTGGTGGCTATTCAACGCCACTCAGGTTCCTGAAGGCCAGAATGGATGAATGAGGTGCCTCCCAGAGTGCCCCGCCCCTCAGATAGCTTGTTCATCCTATGGGATTTACCAAATGTGTTTGTAGAACCATCTCCCAATTAAAACTCCCCAGGGGAAAAGCTCTTTTACACAAAGTAAGAAGATTTACATACATGATATCTTGAGAAAATGATGCTAAATGAGTCACAGCATTGGGAGTCATGACCAAGACACCTCCCAGCACCACTCCTATCAACCCACTCAGTTAGACACAATTTTTCTCTCCTGGAAGCATGTATGAGCATCCTGTGCCTCCATTTTCTATCCCTGTTTCTTTTTGATGCCTCACCACACTTCAGCATCCTTTTATCCTCTTGCTTTTTGCATCCTCTTCTTCGAGAAATTGTATATTATTGATTGGCAGAAGATATTGGCACGAAACTGAAGGCACACTCCAAGATGTTCTATCAACTAGGTGTTTACAGGGTACAGGGGCTTAATGTTTCCACGATCCCTGCATCTAATTCTCCATTGTTTCTAAAGACCCACCTGTCTTCAACATCGGCAATGTGGATCAGATAGACCTAACTCTTCCCTCTGGATTCAGACATGGGCATACTGCCCTGACGTGATCAATAAGAGTACCACATGCCTATGGCCACAATGATTAGTCAAAGGATTGGCACAAGACTCAAGCTGACCAATGAGAACTAATGAACATTAATTAGATTTAAGACCTTTGTTGATAGAATGTCATCGTGAAGCTGCTGGGGATGAAGAGAGAGGTTACTATGTGGCTAGAGCTGACCTGAGAATGAAACCAGCACTAAGGAAAACAGACCTAAGAGCTATAAAAACTATACGCTATAATGAAGTTTTCTTGAGCTCCTAGATCCAGCTAAACCTGAGCTGATCCCTCTTGAAATTTTCACTGCATGAGCCAATAAATTTTCTTTTTGCAAATGAAAGACTCCTGACTACCGTGCATGGAAATTTTTTTCAACTTTTGAATGGTGGTCTATTTTCTTTGTTAAAAAAAAAATTAAATTTCAACAGAACTAATTAGGTTATTTTTATACATATACTGGAAGGGCATCCTGTGTAATTTCATACTGGAAGAGAGAAAAAAATCTATCTGGAAGAAATACCACTTGAGCAAGACTCAGAAGCTGGCCAGGAGCTGAGAATATGAAACATAGCCCAATAGGGAATATTGTGGCCCAAATAAGGGTCATAAGAGAAGGTAGAGAAAGTAAAGAAGGAATATTTAGGATCATGGGCAGATTCTGTTCATAGGATAATCACTTGACCTTTTATACCCAAGTATTTAAAAAACATCTGACACACACTGTGCAATGATGATTATTATCACTGTCTTTATTATTATTTATAGATAGTGGCAGGGGAGAGGCAACCCAAGACCATACAGGAATGCATTAGTAAGAACTCATTTCAATTCAAGTGTCCTTAAAGACTCAGAGTAGAGGCTTTTCTGGATTTCAAGATAACTGATACCGTAGACTAGAAGCCAATAAAATTCTCTCTTCCAATCATGTATTGGTCTTATAGTCTCCCATAACAGCCTGGATTTATTCAAACAGTGGGAAGCAGTGTCCCTCACAAGCCAAGTGGACATGACATGCAGCCTGCCTCTTTATTTCCAAGTTCCAAATTCGCAAGGAAGGCATGTGATTGGCCCACCTTGGGTCAGGTGTGGAAAACTGAGGCAAGGGCCAGGCTTGGCAACCTGTGGCTGACACTGTCAGTGCCCCATCTAGATCTCTCGAACCCTTCCCTTCCGAATGGCAGCCCCTGCATCCCGGTCTGTGAGGGCTTCATTTCCCAGAACCATGAAAAGCTACTCTATTCCAGTGAGTGGCAGACCAGATTGCTGGGAAAATCTCAGTCCCTGGGAATAGCCCTCAACCCAAGACTGCCTGGAATTGGTGTATAAATAATCTAGCTCCCTCCTCCTCGGGGAGGATAATTCTGAGGCATGTGGTTTACACTGCTTCCTAGAGCTTCCTTGCAGAGTAGTGATCTAGTCACCCCTGGGGTGGCTGGCCTCACAAGGCACAGTTGTCTGCCTTCCTTTCCTGTGTGATGCTCCTACCAAGGTCACCTGCACTGCCCAAACCACCCAGTGGTTCAGGCTCTGCACCTGGGGGAACTCAAACTAAAACATAAACCAAGGAAGGACCAACATCGGGTATCAAAAACCCAAATACAAAGCTAAGAGAAGAAGGATGACAGGTTAGGTAAATAAAGGAGAAGCTGGTCTTGGGCAAAATGCCCGAGACAAGGGGCTGTTCCTCCCACCAGGCCTGTAGCTCTCTGGGGCAAGGTCTGGGACAGGGAGAGGGCGATGAGAGTGATAGGGATAAAGGGGACATTGCAGTACATTTCCTTCCACTGCTGAAACTGCGAGCTCCCAGTTCTGGGTGTGTGAAGTATGTGTATGGTACGGTTTGTGGGGTGTGCGTATATGGGTGGCTGTGGTTATATTTCGTGGGGGAGGGAGGGTGCAAATGGTCTACTTTACCTCACCGCCTGGCTGCCTCCCATCTGGTGGGTGCTGTCTGCACAGGCAGCAGTGACTTTCTGTGTGACTCAGTCACTTCCTCTGGAAGTCAGAAAATGAGGCCCTGGGGATGGATAGGAACTTTGAAGGCTGCAGTGCTCCATCTACTTGTCAGAAAAACCCTTAATAAATAAAAAGGGAAAGGGGGAGGTGTGGTGTGACAGCGACAGGGGAGAAATATGAAATGTGAAGGCTCCTGTCCCTGGCTCTAAACCAAAGCATTCTGGGTCCTGAGATGAAAGAGGAAGACATAGACTGTGGCCAGGCCTGCTCTCTCCTCGGTAACTGCCCCCCCGGCCACCAGGGTGCGGAGCTCTCGCCTTCCTGCTCACAGGGGCAGGCGGGTGACTGACTTCCTTCATCTGGAGCTGGTGACGTAGGAAGTTCCCCACAGAGAGGGAAACTGTAGGGAAAAGGGCACCCCCCTTGCCATGCTGTGTGTGTGTGTGTGTGTGTGTGTGTGTGTGTGTGTGCACATATGAACATCAGGGAATAGGTTTGAGATAGAGCTGGTTTTTGCTGATTCTCTCCAAGGTGGCCACTGCACAGAATTTCAAGAGCCCAGACTAATAACCCACTATGGGACAGAAACAAAACAAAACAGCAGGTTAACACATCTTTCTGTCTTTGGAAATTTCCAGAGAACATTTAGGGGAGGAGCTGATTGCCCTACTTCTCCTCAGAAATAGAATAGAATTCCGAATTGAATGGATATGTGGTCTATATACCAGGCTACTCCCAGCCCTCCCTTCAAAATAACAGTTCTAGAATCACAAATATATGGTACAGGAAACAACCCAGCTTCTTACTTCCAGCATTTTTTTGTAACTGTCCTATGACTTTGGACTTTTTCACTTTGGGCCTCAGTTTTTAAATCTGTCAAATGAGGAGATTGGCTGAGAAACTGATTTCCATTTTTTGTTTTAACCGAAAACTCCTATTCCTAACAAAATCCCATACAGAACTTCAGTAAATGGTTAAAGAGAGGGTAATAGACATGAGCCCCACTTGCCTACCCTTACTCCTGGTCAAAAAATGTTTCAGAGGTATCTCTGTGGAACCCAAATTGGCTCTAGGGAACCAATTTGAAAACCACCTGACTGGAAGGTTCTTCTGGCTCTAGGGCTCATAGAAGATATGGGCATCTGGGTTGTATTTGATGAAGCAACAATGGTTACATTTCTTTGTGTTAGGGTCACAATTGTCATCCAATGAGTCACATATAGGAAACTTGTTCTCCTGCACCAGAGGGCTGCTGCTTTTGTGCACAACTCGTTAGCACCCCAAGGAGAGCTTGGCCTACGTGGGGTGGCTCAGTTACTGGGAGATCAGCCCACAATCCCTGTGTTAGTGCTTCCCAGGTAAGCCTCAAGAGGACAGGACTCATCCCTCCAATGGCCCCACGGAGCCTATTGCAACCAAAAACCACCTCAGAGGCAGCAAGGGTCACGCAGAGCCCTTAGCTCTCCAGGAAAACCCAAGAAATTTGGCCTTCAAGAAAAGGGAAAGTGGGGAGAAGAAATTGATCTTCGTTAGTTTACAGCTCTTCTTTCATGCCTCCACGTGACCTCTAGAACTAGCTGTACACTCTTTAGTGCGTTACCCAAGGTCCTTAACCCCTGTCTCTTCTGGCTTCAGCTCAAATCACAGCATCCCCTTGCATCCTACATTCAGCTACGCCTACCCACCATGTCTACAAGCCTTTCCTTGTTTCCATCTACTCAGAGTACTTCCCTCGCCATGGAGCCACCCACACCACCAAAATCAGCTGACATCTTTAGCTTCATACCTCTTCTTCAATGCTAACTCAGACTTCCCTTTCTCACCCACTACCCCTCACCCCTACATTCACCCACAAGACCTGCCTTGGCTCAAGGCTCCTCCTTTGCTATCCCCGGCACTCTATTAGGTCCTCTAAGACCCAGATGGGGCCTGTCAGTGTCTCCAGGACATAACAAAAAAAGCTACTACATGCCATGTGCCAGACCTTATCTTAAGGACTTTGCAAGCAGATAGTCATTTACTCCTTGTAGTAATTCTGGGCCGGGTATTATTATCATGACCATATTATAGATGAGAAAATCCAAGGCAAGAACAACTTGTGCAATGCCACACAGCCAGGAGCAGAGCTAGGCTTTCTCTCAGGCAATACAATGGAGCTCATGCTCTTTCCCCCAGGCCTGACACAGACAATAAACAGATTTCAATGGAATACATTGATTTGGACAGATCATCTAACCTGGTGTTTTTTGGTTTATGTCCTGTGAAAAGAACCCCATGGGGAGTTCCCTGATGGTGTAGTGGCTTAAGGCTTCAGTGCTGGCGCTGTCAGCGCTGCGGCCTGGGTTCGATTCCCAGCCAGGGAGCTACCCACATACCAAAAAAGAAAAAGAAAAAAAAAAAAAGAACCCCATGATTTTTCATGGTGCCTCAGCAGTAGCCAAGGCCCTGGGGTGACATGACCAGCCCCTGTCTTCATGCCTCTTCAAGCAGGACAGCTCAGCCTTGGTCTGTTTTATATATGGGGCTTTGTTTGCATTAAAGTTTGTTGAAGAAGGACTTCTACTGCTAAGGAAAGATGAAACAAGGAAACAGAAAGTTAGACATTTACTCAGTTCAAGTAATGATGGTTAACACTTACTGAGTGTTAGGATGTACCAAGTGCTTTATTTGCATTAATTTTTTTAAATTCATTTTTATTGTTAGACTTATTGGGGTGACATCTGTTAGCAAGGATTACATAGGTTTCAGGCACACAATTCTACAGTGCATTGTCAACTTGTTGTATAATAAGTTCACCACCTAATGTGACTTCTCTTTCCATCACCATATATTTAGCTTCCCCCCTCTCCCACCCCCCTCCCCTTTCTCCCCTCCCTAACCCACTTGTCCCCAAATAAACATTAAACTATTGATTGTGTCCATGGGTTATTTGTTTCTTCATTTCTTTTTTCTTTGCTTTCAGTTTTATATTCTGCATATGAGTGAAGTCATACAGTTCCTTGTTTTTTCTGTCTGGCTTATTTCACTTAGCATGATGATCTCCAGGTCCATCCATTTTGTTGCAAATGGCAATATTTCATCCTTTCTTATAGCTGAGTAGTATTCCATTGTGTATATGTACCACAGCTTCTTTATCCAGTCGTCTGTCACAGGACACTTTGGTTGTTTCCATGTTTTGGCCACTGTGAACTGCACTGCAGTGAACATTGGGTACATAAGTCTTTGCGGGACAAAGGTTTTCAAGTTCTTTGGGTAGATCCCCAGAAGGGGGATTGCTGGGTCAAATGGTAGCTCCATTCCCAATTTTCTGAGGAAACTCCACACTGCCTTCCACAGTGGTTGTACCAGTTTGCACTCCCACCAGCAGTGTATGCATTAATTTTTAACCCATTCAACAACTCTATGCAATAGGAACTATTATCATTCATACTCCCATTTCATTGATGAGGAAACTGAGTCACATAACATAAAGTGACTTGTCCCTGATTGCATAGCTAATAAGACTAAAACCAGAATTTGACTCGAATCATCTGACTCCAGATTCTTAACCATTGTGGAAGGCTGAATGAATAATGGCCCCCAATGATCAAAAAACCCTAATTTCTGGAACCTGTGAATGTTGCCTTAGGTGGCAAAAGGGACTTTTCAGATATGATTAAGATAAAGTTCTTGAGATGTGGAGCTAATCCTGGAGTCTCTGGGTGGACTTTAAATGAAGTCAAGTGTCTTTATAGGAGAGAGGCAAAGGGAGATCTGACTACGGAAGAGGAGGAGGCAATGTGATCCTGGAGGCAGAAATAGGAGTGATGTGGCCACAAGCCAAGGAATGCTGGAAGCCCACAGAAGCCGTAAGAGGCCAGAAACAGGTGTTCCCCTGGAGCCTTCAGGGGGAGCGGGGCACTGCCGACCAAGACCTTGATTTCAGCCCAGTAAAACTGATTTTGGACTTCTGCCCTCCAGAAGAGTGAGCAAACAAATGTACTTGTAGATTGTTGTAAGTTATGAAGCAGTGATTTTTATAGTGGCCATAGAAAACCATGCAACCACCATTGATGCTGCTTTCAAAAAGGTGGGAGGGAATCTAAAGGGTCAGAACTGGTAGACAGAGGATTTGAGGGTGCAGGGCTAGGGCTTGCTTCACATCTCAGGAAGTCTCCCTCACCCACTTCTGCTGACCTGCTGACTGTTAATGTTGAGTGTCTGTGCCTCCCTCTGGGCCTTTATAGCAGCTTCTCTGAGATTCGAACAACTTGAGACAGCATTTAGCAGTTCCTGCTGCAGTTTTTCTGATTTTTTCCCTTTTTTTTTTTTTTTTACATTTTTGCAGAGCTGGGGAAGAAGGTTGTTAGAGGATACTTCTTTAAGTCATACGCATCTGTCATCACCTTGAACTCCACACTACTTTTCCCCCAAAATTCAGAAGGAAGGCCAGGTTGTTGCTTTGCCTGCATTGTGATGAAGGCTTCTCTGCCGTTCAGCTCTCCTTGGAGCTCTCTCCCCTTTCCCACTTCACAGACAGGAACTTTGAACATGTGCACTTTGATCTTACTTAGCTGGCTGTGGGACTTTGAAGCTGAGCATTTTCCTTTATTCTCCAATAGTTGGATTTTCTTGTAGGTAAAATGAGGGTTATAACACCCAGCCTGCCTACCACTTGAGATCGGTGTGAAGATAACAATGAGATGCTACTTGCAAAAGCACTTTTTAAACTGTGAAGCTACTCAGCACTCCCATTGTTTCATGTGTAAGGGGGTCCATCTCCCCAAAAGTTATAAAAACTTCCATGGCTACTAACAATAGGAGTAAGAAGGCTGACATTTATGGACTGTTTCCTGAGTACCAGATGTATTTCATTCATCCATCATTCATTCATTTATTCATTCAAAGAGTATTTATTGAGCACCTATATTCCAGGCATTGTGTGAGTTTACAGTGAATTAAAAGACAAATTTAGAGCCGGTCCCTGTTCTCCTAGAGACCACACTTTTGTAGGGGAGGCAAACCATAACTAAGGGAACAAAGAAACATCTGTATAATGATGAGTAGTGATAACTATGAAGAGAAAGTGCCGGACCTGGTTGGATGACTATTGAGAATGGGTGTGGTATGTATTAGTAGGAAGGGTCAGGGCTTTTAAACTTTTTAATACGTTTTCATTCCAAGTACAATGAGATGTTAGAGAGCTTTAAGCAGGGGTACAATAATCTAATTTAAATTTTCAAGAATGGTGAGCAGACGTGAAACCACCGAGGAGGCATTTACATTGAATGTATGCAACATACTCTGTGGTAGATGTTATTATTCCCATTGCCATGGGAGACACATTCAGAGAAGTGAATGATTCACCCAAACTTTTCTAGTAAATGTCAGAACTGGGACTCATAGCCAGATCTGTGTCATATTTGAGCCCAGACTCTTAACCACTTGCATATTCACCAACAGATCTAACCTCATAAATTCCTTTGTAAATACGTTTTTCTCTATACCCATGTCTACACATTTCTAATACCTAATACAGTACACAGTTCTGGAAAGACCCAGTGAGTTTATTTCTTGTTTTGTCTTTTTAATTCAGTTTCCAAAAGAAAGCCCCTCCCAGCTCTCTCCGGGTCCCCCAGGCACTGACTGAAGCTCTCATTGCTCTCATTTCCTGCAGGCCCCGGCCCTTCTTCCCCAACCGATCCCTAACAAAGCTTTGAAATGAAAATGAAATAATAAAATCTCTTAGAATCTGTTTGACTTCCATTCCTTTTCATATGCCTCTCTATGGATATTCAAGGGCCAGGCCTCAATAGGTTGTAAATCGGCTTGGTGGCAGCAGACAGGGCAATTTCACAAGTGGGGGAGAAATTCTTCACTCCAGGGAGCCCGAGCCTCCCTCCCCCTTGCAAGCGGCCTTGGAGAGGTGAGCCTTGGAGAGGTGAGCGAATGCACTCTCTCAGTCATTACTGATGGACACTTCACCTACAGCCTGAATCCGGGGAGGATGGGGTCCTACACCCTGCAGATACAGCAGTGTGAGAATTCCAGCCCAGCTGGACATGGTAAACCAGCTGGGAAGCAGCAGCATTGAGCAGAATGCCTGCCACCCCGAGCCTCCTGTCTCCATCAGGTCTCCTATGGTGCCCCACTGAAGAGAGGATAAATATTTACTGAATAAATGAACAAACTATTGGCTACATAAAATAAGAAATAATAATGTTAATAGATAACTCCAGTATTGTTGAGATGATTAAATGAAGTAACTAACAGTAAGTGGAAATTGCTAACAGAGACAGGACATGATAAAAAAAAAAAAAAAAAAAGGAAGTTTCTTTCCTCCCTTTTTTCTTCCCTCTCTCCCTTCCTTTCTTTCTTCCTTCTCTCCTCTGGCTGCATTAGGAGTGACATCTCCTTCAGGCCTTTTCTGCCTCCTGCTTTTGAACCTCTTCCTCCTGCTTCTATTTTTAGCAGGAGACATCTCTCTCTCTACTTTGCAAGCTGGCAGAAGAGCTGAGAGCAAAACTTCTCAAACAAAAGCCTCTAGAGCCAGGGATCTCTTAACAATCCTCCAGCAAAGTGTGGGAAGATCTGAGGGCTCAGGACAAGACTTTTCTGGGTGTTTCCCACAGCTTGTAATGCTTCCCCATAGACTCTAAGCTGAACTGTTCCTGTGGCCTTTCCTTCTGAAATTATTTTAGGGAAAGTAAGGACACACTGTGGTTTCTAATTTAATAGAGCTGACTTTTACCCTTACCCAACACCCTCACCTTCAAACTCAAAGATTTATAAACTAAGGTGCATTAACTACCTTGGATTCTACTTGTATTCATCAACACCAGCTATTTTTTTTAGCATTTGTGACTAAAATTGTATTTTTTAACTGTATTTTTATTGTTGGTTTATAACTCAGAGCACCTCCAGGATAAAGATTTATTTTATTCATTTCTGTATTAGCATCTTGTATACAGTGGACCTCAAAAAACAAAACAAAACAGAAAAAAACCCCAACAAAACCTGTTGAGTGACTGAGTAAGTTTATTTAGTGCTTACTATATGTGAAGCCTTGCCATGGAAAGATGAATGAAAAAAGTGTCCAAAACTCAAGAAACTTGGAACCTATCAGGGAAGATGTACAAATATACATAAGTAGCTGTCATTATGCTACGTTACAGATTCCAGTGTTCAGTATTAGTCTATCCATCATTACTTCTTAAAATACAGTCACTTTTGCAACAAAACCACTTTTATTAGCAGGGACAGACAAGGAATCATATGAGTTAATCATTTTGCAGTTTTCATAAAACCACATTAAACTGACACCTTTTTGCCAGCCGAGCTGGCACTCCAGCATTTTTTAACATTTCATTGGTATTCTTTATAATATGGGTCACAGTGTTACCTGGAAATGGGGTGATAGATATAAATCAGGTTTAAAGCTACCTACATGGCAGTAGCATTCCCAAGGTCTCCTTTCAACCTGTGCTTAATGATGTCTCTCCTCCCTCCTCCCGCTCCATCAACATTGCTAGGAAAATAAATCAGAAGTTCCAAGTCCTGTCAGAAGCCTGCTGGGAAATTGTCTTCCTGTTTTTTACTGTTTTCTTCCTTTGAGGTTCCAATGTAATTTTTAGTTGCTGTCAGCTCTAAGAAGAAAAAAAATCAACACTATGTTATCATGAAATCCGTAAGGACCTTTGCAGTTGCCTCCTTAGAGACTTAGGCCTATAGGTTGGAAATGGGCCACAACTCAGTTACATGCTCTGATTTTCAGCTGGGGACCCCTAAGTCACATTGTGATGCTGACATGTGGCAGGAGAGGTTGTGCTACAAGGGGCATGTTAAATACAAGATGTGAAAAGGTAATAACAGTGGATTCGTCCCTCTGCAAAACTAATCAGACATCCTTGAAAGGTTTGGCATCTTAATAGGAAAAAAAAAAAAGCCACTAAGGTCTCCAGACATGAAAATCTTGTGCAATCTTACTCCTCTAGTAGGAGTAAAGGCTGGCTTCCAGGATACGCCCCACTTAACAGCCATGAACACCAATCGTAGTAAGTATTTTTTAAAAAAGAGTTTACATTAAAGAGCCACCTAGGAACCTGGTAAAGATCAATTATAACATTCTCCATCAGCAGTGGCACCAAATACTAACATATTTGCCTGAAAGCAATGTGAGTTTTACATTACAAGCATCTAGTCTCAAGCCAGTGACTTTTCTGGGAATAAGCAGTTCACATTTGATACAGGAACGTCTACCTCTTCACTGCTTATAGTATTCTTCCTCCTGACCTCCCTTGTTTGTATCATATAGATATAGATACTCTCTTGCATTCTAGCTCTAGGGCTGATCCCTTGGCCTAACATAAGTAGATATTTTAAGAATAAAATTCAAAAAAAAAAAAAGAATAAAATACTTAGCAAAAAACTTAACCAAAGAGGATAGAGACTTGCGAGTTGGAATCCGTAAAATGTTACTGAAAGAAATAAAGAAGACACTAATAAATGGAAAGATATGTGTTCATGGACTAGAAGACTTAATATTTCTAAGACATCCACTACCCAAAGCAATCCACAGATTCAATGCAACCCTTATCAAAATCCCAATGACATTTTTTGCAGAAATAGAAAAATTCATTCTAAAATTCATGTGGAATTTCAAGTGACTTCAAACAGCCAAAACAATCTTGGAAAAGAAAAATATAGAAGGTCTTATACTTTCTGATTTCAAAACTTACTACAAACCTACAGTATTCAAAATAATGTGGTACTGGTGTCAAGACAGATATAGACCAATGGAATAGAATAGAGAGCCCAGAAAAACATTCTTGAATATTGTTTTCAACGAGAATGCCAAGACGTTCAATGGGGAAAAGACAGTCTTTTCAACAAATGATCTGAGAAAACTAGATATCCACATACAAAAGAATGAATTTGGAACCATACTTTATGTCATAAACAAAAATCAGCTCAAGATGGGTTTAAGACCTAAATATAAGAGTTAAAACTACAAAATTCTAAGGAGAAAACATAAGGGAAAATCTTCATGACATTGAACTTGGCAGTGTTTTCTTAGGTATGACACCAGAAATGCAGGCAACAAAAGAAAAAAATAGATAAATTGGACTTCATCAAAATTAAAAACTATTGTGCATCAAAGAACACTAGTAACAGAGTGAAAAGACAACTCACAAGAATGGAAGAACATATTTGTAAATCATATATTTGATAAGGGATTAATACCAAGAATATATAAAGAATATCTAAAACTCAACAACAAAAACCTGATTAAAAAAATGGGAAAAGGCTTGGAGGAGACATTTCTCCCAAGGAGATATACAAATGACTAATAAGGATATGAAAAGATGTTCAACATCAATAATCATTAGGGAAATGCAAATTAAAACCATAGTGAGATAGTACTTCACATTCATCAGAATGGTTATTAACAAAAAGTAGAAAATAATAAGTGTTGTTGAGCAAGTGGAGAAATTGAAACTCTTGTATATTCCTGGTGGAAACGTAAAATGGTATAACCACTGTGGAAAGCAGTATGGCAGTTCCTAAAAAAAAAAAATAAGCATGTAATTACCACATGATTCAGCAATTTCACTTTTGGGGACATATCTAGAAGAATTGAAAACTGGGATTTGAATAGCCACTTGGACACCAATGTTCATAACAGCATTATTCATGATAACCAAATTGGGTGGAAACAACCCAAATGTCCATAAATAAATGAATGAACAAAATTTGGGGGGTGGGGTGGATAGTATAGACACACAAGGGAATATTATTCAGTTCTAAAAAGGAAGACAATTCTGACACATGCTACATTATGTATGAACCTGGAAGACACGTTAAGTAAAATAAGCAGTCACGAAAGGACAAATATTGTATGATTCCATTTACATCAAGTACCTAAAGGAGTCAAATTCATAAGGACAGAAAGTAGAATGTGCTTCCTCCAGGGGCTGGAGGAAGGCAAGAATGGAAAATTATTGTTCAATGGGTATAGAGTTTTCATTTAAGAAGATGAAAAAGGTAGGAGATGGGTGGTGGTAATTGCACATTATGAATGTACATAATGCTACTTGAATAGAACATTTTAAAGTAGTTTAAATGGTACATTTTATGTTATGTTTATTTTATCATAATGTTAAAAACAAGGTAACTTTATCATCTGGAAGAGAAAATCTGCTCGGACCATGGCTAATTTTGGACAAGGACAAATTCTGAGAATAGTGAGAAATTTGAATTTTATCTTGGGACACAATTTCCCCAGATACATTTGTCCCTGAGAATTACGTGAATGATGCCTTTACAAAATATAACTGCATTTAACGAGTTCTGTGTTCACTAGTGGGTGGCCAGAGTGAGAACAAGGCAGTATGTTTCTTTTTGTTTTTTAAAAAAGACCGTGTTTGCTAGAGAACACTGTAAAATGACAGGAAAATTCTGGAGAAAATCAAATTCTTTATAGGAATGAGTGAGAATCCTCTTCAGAAATACTAAAACCAATCATAGAAGGTGATTGCCAGAGAAGAATCCTATGGCTGAAATAGTCCAAGTTTTTTTTTTTGTTGTTTTTTTAAGTAGAAGCTTATTTATATAAGAAGCAAGAAGAATACAAAGGGTAATCCTGCCTGAAGGTATGGGTAGGGCAGTACGCATTCATGAGCTCTGCCCACACACAAAGCAATTCAAGGGCACACACAATTTTCTCGTGGGAACAGGTAGCAGCCCACCTCCCGAGGGGCCTAACTGGTGTTCATTAGCTTCACAAGCTCTCCAAGGGCCATCTTCTGTGCCCAGCTTTGCCAGCTTAGACATGTGTCCCCAGACTGACAGCAGGCCCAGCTCACAGGAGCTGACTCACCGTAACGCCATTCACAGCGTGGATTTAGGGGGAAGAGAAGGGCAGTTCATGAATTCAGTGAGATTTATCAATGTCACAGGTCCAAGTCATCTTGACCAAGCACCTTTTACTCCCTCTGGAACTGTGTGTGGAAGCCCAGTATCAAACAGGGAAGACTCTTGGCGAACACGATAGCGAACGTCAGGCATTCGGTGTTCACTGATAACAAGCTAGAGCAGCATTTCTCCAGCCCCAACGAGTTTGATTCAATTGCCCTGGTTTCACCATGGGAAAGCTTCAAAAACTGCCCAGGTAATTTTAATGTACAATCTAGGTTGTGAACCACTGGAGTAGTTTATGCTGATGTATCACACAAAGGACTGTCTGCCAAATGTCCTTTGGTGAAGGTCCCCTCTGTGAATAGCACTTGAGTACAGCCAATGTCTGCCTCAGAGCCTCTTTTTTTATTTCATGGGAGAGACCACCCCCCAATTTCTCCTTGCAAGTGCTCTTTCTACAGAAGAACAAAGAGGTGACTTGCCTAAGGTTATATAAATAGAGGCAGAATCACAACTGAGATCTGGTTTTTCTGAACTGCAGTCTATGGCTTCATCTGGCCTTCTGAGGGATCCACAGGGACCTTATCATTGAGGGTTGCCTTGAAGAAACAAGTTCCCACAAGTCAAGTTAGGTCTTCACAGCTTGCATGTCATCTGGTTTTAGTTTATTTCTTGAAGTATGAGTTTGGGTGAGGACAGAGTTAATGAATTCAATTTGAGACAAATTTGCTGTAATCGGAGTCTATACAGATCGGGTACCCTTCCTCCGTGCTTTCCTCCACGCTGCGTGTTTACCTCTCACATACCAACCGGTTTAAGTGTCTAATTATATGTCCATCTCAGCCATTATCATATTTTATCTCGGCACCCTAATTCACGGCACGTGCCAGGCTTGTGAGTAAGTAAATTATGTTAAATCCTCATGTGGTAGATGTGAGGTTCTAGGGCTCAGAGAAAGGCCTGGGCTGAAGATGTCAGCAGAGGCAGCCAGTGAATTAGGTGACGGATAAGATTGCGTCAGGAAAAGTTCCTGTCCTTCTGGCCGTGTAGACTGGACTCTGCTCTAGTTTCTGGGCTTTTCTTACGTACCTGGAGAACATTTTATGCCTTGTGGGTCCTTTTTCAGTGAGAGGAAATCGGGGAAACATCTTGTTCACATAAGGGCGATGTAATGTACACTCATTGTTTGGACGTGATACACTTCTGAATCTCTAGGATGGGGGATTTTTATGGAAGAACAACTCCTGAAAATATTGAATTTCAAATGTGGGCATTCTATTAATGAAAGGCACAGTAAACTCATCATGAGGAATCTCAATAACTTCAAATCAGTAACAATTTTTCCTGCATGCGATATGTTTGAAAAACAATACACAAAATGTCTCTTATGTCTCCAGTGTATATCAAGATATGGCGTCAGGAAAGAGTCAGCTGAACATCTCACCTTCTGTTAGAGTGTCAGGATCACTGGTGTTTGACTTGATGGCCTAGAAGCACTGCAAATTTTTGAAGTGTCTTCAAACCATCAAAGCTAGATTACATCATATTTTGAATAATTTTTCTGAGTGTGTCATATTCTAAATATTTGAAAATTAATAATTCATGCATGACATGTAGGCTAACTATCAGTTAAATTAAATATTCACCCTTTTTCTACCATTATTGGTAGGTGGTTTCTGTTTGTTTGTTTTGCTTTTGTATTTAGGTATTTAGTCCTCTGAACTCTCCTCAGATACACATCATTGAAGCTGAAAAGTTTCCATGGTCCATCTTGTTTTCTTTTCTTTCAAAAAGGTACAGAAATATATATTTTTTACTTGTTTTAACTTTAGTTTTTCTATTGTCCTCATGTTAGTGTGAGAATCTTTATATTATTTTTAATTTAATTTTTTATTAAACAATATATGAAGGTCCTTGGTTAAGTCAGAATTTTGTCCATAATGATATACTGTGCTAAAAAGGAGATAAGCATTATTTTTTTTTTCAATTTTAGGACCAAAAAAAAAAAAAAAGGCTACACTTTAAATAAAGAATTTAGGGAGTTCCCTGGTAGTGTAGTGGCTAGGCTTCGGTGCTCTCAATGCTGCAGCCTGGGTTCGATTCCCAGCCAGGGGACTACCACCCCCACCCCCCAAAATAAAGAAAAATAAAAAAAGAATTGATTTCATTTTCTCCAGTTTCTGCAGCTAGTTAAAATGCTTTGGTTGAAAGAGTAGCAGTAGACCAGACTTCTGGGCCATCATTACTTAGAGGGCGGTGTCAAATTGGAAGCTCAGTTTTCTTCTGTTCTTCTCTTCATTCCCATTGGCATGGAGACAAATACTTAGAAAGTAAGATGCAGACACATCTCAGTCGCAGTCATATAAGGTTATAGAATCCAAGAAATCTAGAACTGGGGATAATTAGTAGGGCATTTAGCTCAGGGGGGTAGCAACCATGTCGTGGGTGATGTAACTCCTCTGCACAATCCCCACCTATGGCAGACATCACTAATCGAGTGTTGAGTTTAATTATGGCCTAAATTACATTGTCTTTACCTAGTCATTGGAGGTACCAATCAGGCTCTACCTAAGCTGATTTAATGATCTTACATTATGAGGACACTGAGACCCTTAAAGGTGAAGTGACTGGCCCACGATCACTCAGCGATTGACAGAGAAAACCTTATTCTGTAAAAATCTGTTCTTTGAACCCTGAATCAATTGATGATGCCCCAGAACCCAGCAGGGCTGAGACTCTATACAAGATGGATCATTTCTTCCTGGGAAGGCAGTTTCCTGTGGCATCAAGAGACCCAAGGGACCCGAACATTATCGTCCTTCCTCCCGTCCCAGGGAGAGGGCGGGACATAAAGAGGAAGAAAATATAGAACCCTTCCACAAGCTTCATCACTGTGGGATTCTTGAAACTGCTGCACAAGGTAGTGGAGAAACACGGCAAGTGTCCCAATATAAGAAGCAATCCAAAAGATGGGGGACACCCAACTCCCTTCCTGTGTGTTCAGGTCTCCAGCACCAACGCTGAGAAGTTCTCCAGAAATGATTTACTATCCAAAAAACCTTTTCACTCTCTGGACAAGAGTTGGTGGTAATGAAATAGTTTATTGGGGTGGGACTTTGACAGGACTTGGGTAATAGATAAGAAGTCACCAAGATGAGGGCTGTGGCTGGCTGTTAGTTTTGAGAGGGCAGAGACACTAGGCAGTTGTCCCAGCAGCTCCAGAGATGCTGAAGGAGGTCTGCCTGTGAAGGGAGGGTGTGAAGTGGGCGTGGCAGCAAAGGACAACAGATGATTGAATTTCTCCTGCCTTTCCTTTGAACTCGGGGTGGGGTTTGCTCTCCTTGCACTTCAGAGTCAAAATTGGTGAGTAACAGAGCTCTCTAGAAAGTTCCTGGGGACTTCAAACCACGGCCTTGGATGCTTTCAAAGGAACTGGGAAAAGGCAGCAATGGGGCAAAGTTAGATTTTGAAAATAATTCCTTTTTATCAGAATTACCCCCTAAAAAAAGTACCACTAAATCCTTCTCAACAGAAGAGGACTCTAAAACGTGAACCATAGCAGCAGTCTCAGGCACTGAGAGAATTAGAAGCAACTGGGGAGGAAAATGTGGAAGACTTCTAATGGTGAGACCAAAAAGCTTCCTTTTCAAAAGAGGGTGGAGTAAGGGGAAATACCGTTTCTAGCTGGGAGAGTCTAAATTGTTTCCCTTTTTGAGTTAATCCCTCAGAATTCAGTGATTGGCAAATGTAATGGCTGTGAGATTAAATAAAAGGAAGGGAGGCTCCTTAAACCCCTTTGGCAGAGGGAAGCTGTTTACAGGTTTGCAGGCATTCCATGCCAGTCCATACAGAGCCTTTCGGTGTGCCCACAAACTCAGATCTGAATCTCAGAAAAGGAAGTGATTGCCTGTCCTCCGTTAGGAGTTCCTACAGAGGATGTCTCTTGTGTTCACCCAAGTTGGAAGGACCAGAAACTAATTTAATATGCACCTGGGACAAGGGTAGCTGTACTTTTTGTTGTTATTTTTATGAAAGTATTACCATGTGCTGAGCACATAGCACTCAACATAGACTTTCTCACATTCATCTTCGCAGCAACCTCCTCGATAGGTAGTTCCCCCTTTGCCAGTGAAAAGAGTGAGACTCAAAGAAGTCAGGGCCCCAGCCCAAGCCCCCCACAGCTGGTGACAGTCAGAGCTCAGGTTAGAAGGCAGGTCAGCCTGCCACCATCCCCACCCCTGACCAGGGATGCTCACCAAGAGGTCACAACCATTCAGTAGTCCCATTAGGGAAATGAATTTAATGGGGAAAACCAGCACTTTGCAATAACATGAAATAAAATAAAAAACAACGGAGGACATCCTACATAAAGAGTCAATATTGATTTGTGATACATTTGCTTTAATTATACATGTGTATAATTAATACGTGTCCTTGGTAGTGATATAAAATTGATTTCTTACTGTGGATCATGATCAAAAATGTTTAAAGGTCGCCGCTCTAAACCAGTCAGCAATCCCGCTTCCATGGGTAGGTGTGAGCTAGCAGACTTTCTTACTGGGCTTTTAGGGATTTCTGGACCGAGTGAAAAGTGCGGACTCCTCCGAAAGCACTAAAGACAGAGATACAAATCATTCCCAAATTAAGTGTTCAGATTTCTGTTTCTGAAGACATGGTCATTATTCCTATGTTGTTAGGTGTATTAGTTACATATTGTGCCTAAAAAATTTACCCCATAACTTTGTAGCCTAAAACAACCAACATTATTTCATGGTGTCCGTGGATCAGGAGTCTGGGCCTGGCTTAGCTGGGTACCTCTGGGGCAAGGACTCTTCCAAGGCTGCAGTCCAGGTATCACCTGGAACTTGGTCTCATCTGAACGTTTGATGAGGGAAGATTCTCTTCTAAGCTCACCATGTGGCTGTTGGCAGGACTGAATGTTTTAGAGACCTTCCTTGCCATCTGGGCCTCCTTATGGGGAAGTTTACAACACAGTGACTGGCTTCCATCCAAGTAAAGAAGTGCCAGAGAAAGAGAGGGCCAGCAAGACAGAAGCCAAAGTTCCTTTGTAACCTAATCTTAGAGATGACATTCCATCCCTTTACCCGCATTGTATGTGGTAGAAGTCACTATATATAACCCATACTCAAGGGGAGGGGATTACACAACAGTGTAAATACCAGGAGCCAGGAATTATCGGGAGTTATTTGTGAGGCTGCCTACCATATATGAGCTAGATATTTCATTCATTTGTTTAACAAATATTTATTGAGCACCTACTATATGCAAGGCACTATTGTAAGCAATAAAAAGAACAGGCAAAAGTTCTTGCCCTTGTTCTGGTGAGAGATGGCATACAAAAAAACAAAAATAAAAGAGTTAGTACAGAATGTCAGTGGTATTATAGACTGAATGTTTATGTCCCCTCCAAAGTCATATGAAACTTTAATCACCAATGTGTCTGTATTTGAAGACTGGTTTCTAAGGAAATAATATGTTTACATGAAGCTATAATGGTGGAACCCTGATCAAGTAGAGTTAGTGTCCTTATTTTAAAAGACAGCACAGAACTTGCACTCTCTGTCCTCCCTCCCCTTCCACACACAAGCACTAAGGAAAGGCCATGTGAGGACATAGTGACAAGGCAGCTATCTATAAGCCAGGACGCGGCATTTGTTAGAACCTTAATCATGACTTCTAGCCTCTGGAACTGTGAGAAAATACATTTCTGTTATTTGAGCCACCCAGCCTGCGGTCCTTTGTTATGGCAGGCTAAGAAAACTCATACAGAGGGTGATAAGTGCCCGGAGAGAAATAAAGCAGAATAGTGCTGGGAACGGTTTGCAGATTTAAATGGGGTGCTCAGTGTAGGCCTCACAGAGGTGGCAGCTGAGTAAAGCTCACGGGAGGAGGTGAAGCGGGGAGCCAGGCAAATAAGGGAGAGAGTTTCAGGCAGAGGCAACAGCTAGCACACGGGGACATGCTGTTCAGGGAAGAGCGCAGACACCTTCATGTTTGAAACAGAATGTATGTGGAGGGCTGGGAGGAGAACCCATAGGGTCTCAGTTATCGTGACATTTTTCACTTTTACTCTGGGCATCATTGCAGGGTTTTAAGCTGAGTGGTGCCATGATCCAGCTGTGTTCCCCTGGCTTCTGTGAGGAGAAAGGATGAGTAGAAAAGGCAGGAGTGGGTGCAGGCAAGGCAGTTAGGAGATGAGGGAGGCTCAGTTGGGGGGTCCAGGTGGTTATCGCAGAGGTAATGAGAAATCAACCTCTTACTTTCACTTTTAGAAGCAAAATGCTAGTACATTGGTCTTGTCACCAGCAAAACGTAACCAAAGTTTTTTGTTTGTAGTAAGTTAGTAAGTAAAATACAAAGAGCCCTAGACCAGAAGCCAGGAGATCAGGTCCTACCTAGTCTGGACTCTACCAGGTCAGTGGACAGATAGGAGGCAAAGCAGTTAGCTAACCTCTGGATCTCAGACTTAGTCCTCTCGAAACCTGAACGTTCCAATTTCCTGACACTGTCAGTGGAAGGTGGATTTAGCAGAAATGAGCAGTTAGATGACTGTTCATTTTGATCTTGATCTTGCTTGCAAGAGAAAAAAACATCATAGAAAATTGCAGAGCTGGCTCTTCAGAAAAATTAAAAAACAATTACAGGCCAATCTATATCACTGAGAAAAACCCCAGGTTTAATCTTTAGGCAGCCGGAGGCCTAAGAAGCCTGAGGCACGTGCATCACTGAATTTCCCCAATGCCGATGAACAAAGCAAGATTCAAACCCGAATCGGACAAGATCCAATTCCTTAGGGAGTCAAGTGATGTTATGGTTTCAGAGGCAGTCCAATCACTCACATCTCTCTCCATGTACCCACATGTCAAGTCTGATATGCCGTGACAAGGCGTTACCCCTCAAATAAAGAGATTAAGGAGTATTATTTGCCTTCTACGCCACCCCTGGAAATCTACTGGAGGAGGGTAGTATGAGCCAAGAAGGCATCCTTATACATTCCTGTGTAACAGGCTGAGACTTGGTGACAACTGTTTCCAGAGCCCGATCAGGCAATTTGTCCATGAGAAAAACACATTCATGCCAGCAAATATCTTTTTTAGAAACAAAATTACAATTTTTAACTGTTGGGGACAGTAAAGGGGTTAGCATTTTCGGACCGCCCTTTGCCTTCCAGGTGCCCACATTGTGTCAGCTCATTGATTCCTCACCATGACTTTGGGAGATAAACATTATTGTGCTTGTTCTTCAGAGAAAGGAACTGAGCCTGACTCGCCTGAGGACACACGGCTTGTGAGTGCCGAGCTGGGACTCCCCGCCACAGTTCTGCTGTGGGCATGAGCTTTGTCTCAGGCCTTGGTTCAGATGGCTCCATCTCATCTCCCCTGAGCCCTGATGTGGACATCGCTCAGTCACATATTACTCACATTCTAGTTGTGTACATTCTTTTTGTTTTGTTTTGTTTTGTTTTTTGCTTTTTGGTATGTGGGTAGCTCCCTGACCGGGAATCGAACCCAGGCCGCAGCGCTGACAGCGCTACCGCCAAAGCCTTAAGCCGCTACACCACCAGGGAACTCCCTGTGTACATTCTAAGAACGAATTCCATCAGTGTATTGGGGAATATTTAAGAGCACCAAGCAGTCTGATAAATGACACCAGGCTGGGTGGAGCTGCAAAATAAGTTAGAAGATTGCAGAGAGTGATTAGAAGGTGGTGGTATCCTCTGCAGCCCAACTAGTCTATATTCAAACCTTGAATCCAAAACTTAACATTCAGGGAGTTCCCTGGTGGTGTAGTGGCTTAAGGCTTCGGCGCTGGTGCTGTCAACGCTGTGGCCTGGGTTCGATTCCCAGCCGGGGAGCTACCCACATACCAAAAAGCAAACAAAACAAAACAAAACTTAATATTCAGGGGACTTTGGGCAAGTGACTCAACCTCTTTGAGTCTCAATTTCTTCATGCGTAAAGCAGAAACAAAAATCTGTGTCTACCTTATTAATTTCTGTGTGTGTTAAATATAAATCTTCACATGAACCACTTAGAACCGTGCCAAGCACACAGTAAATGCTCCAAAAATGTTATATAGTATTATTGTTTACCTAGTAAATAATCTTCTTTGAGCTTACTGAAGCTATTTCCTTGTCCCTGCTGACTTCATTAGGCTGCAAGTTTTTGTTCTTCTTCATAACAAATCTCAGGGACCAACTGGCAAAATTCTCTTTCCCCAAAGTTACAGCTAGTCTTGATCTGCCTGCTCCATTTCCATCGAAATTTCCATTGTTGCTGTACTTCTTGCCAGTTCAAATCCCAGCATAGAAAAATAACTTTGTATCTATTCCATGTCTGTCCAGAACTCCAGAGTTAAGTCCACCACAGCTAAAATTATAAGCTAACTTCTCTTTAAGGATGCTCCACAATGTGGACGCTCTAAATGGCCTCCCGGAAATGTGCACTTCGTCTTTCAGAGAATTTTCTGGTCACAGGAATGAAGGAATGGTCAGGGTAGGGAGTTTGCCAATTGAAGAAGTTCATGAATTGTCAAAAAAGAGTAGGTTGTTGCATGGCTTCTTATCAGTCTTTGTCTTCCAAGACCCAATGTTGCAATAAAAGCAGGAAATCCGAATTTTGGGTTTCTTTCTTTTGGGGATGAGGGGGCGGGGCGGTAAAAATCCCATGCTTTTCAAACTAATTCAGGACGGAGCCACAGGCCACTAATCAAATATTGAAAAATAATTAAATGTTAGGTTCTGTAGGCCAATGATTTTTTAACTCTGGTCCGGTGGAGCTCCCTGGTTAGAAATGTTGAATATACTAATAAAAGGATAAAAGAGGAATGGAAATAGCCTCAGCAGGGGAAATTATTCTAGGAATGTTTTGTGATTTGGAGCCAAGAGCCTATTATTCAGGCATATAGGTTTAGAGGGTCCTAGAAAACTGCCTAAAGAGAAAGGTTTTCCTTTAGATGAATTCATCAATGCAAAACCACTTGAAACCACATGATAAAGGATGACCTTGAGCTTGTAGAACACAGCTGGTCCCTCATAGTTCCCAAATCTGAAAGCAGAATGGATTTTGGAGCAGCTGATCTAGGCCTGCCTATGGAGGCCTGTAGCCATGTAAAATCAGAACCTCAGGAGTATTTCATAGCCCGTGTGGAATCCTGTCGATTTGCATTGTAAATGCAGCAAATACTGTTCTTCGTATAAGTCGGAATAGACTGAATGATCTGCAGTCACAAATGAACGGATGGGTACCTCTGAAGCATGTTCTGTGCCATCTCTCAGAGATCTCCAAAGGTACTCATACTGAGTGCCAGCTGTCCGTAGTGTACTCCTTATTGGCATCCTTTTTCCTGTTTCTCTTTTCCATGCCTCTAACAGCCCTTTTTTGATTACCTCCCACATAAATGACTTGCACGCAAATCTTTGTCTCTAGGTCTGCTTCTGAGGAATCCAAATGAAGACAGTTACCTTCCACTTACCTCCACGGCATCACTATGTTAGTCATATTATTCCTGGAGATCTAGAACTGTACCTATCCTGCAGGAAACAGTTTTATGTGCAAGAATATGTTCAGGAATATGACTAAGCTTATGAAAGCATTCTCTTTATATTGTAACTGATTCATACAGGTCAATCCATCCTTAGATGGCTGGTGGCAAAGGACACACACTGATGTGCAATGGTTCCTTTTGTCATGCATCAAATTAGTTTCAAAGTAGAAACAGGCATGACAAGTTGGAGTCAACCTAATATTCCATTTCCACAGGGATTAGGACTCTTGGAGATTTACTTTCTCTGTAAGCTTTTGTAGTAGGTAAAATTCTTGTATGAGTTAGACCTAGAACTGCATTACTTTAAATAATAATAATAATAACAAGGGAGAATGTATTGGTTTACATTACTAGGAAATGCAGGGGTAGATTTGGCATTAACCATGACTAAATTCAAGAGCTTAATTTTTGTTCTCAGACTTCTCTTTCTCCAAATCCTTGCTGCATTAATGGTCCCCAGTGAATCAAGCCTGCAGCATCCATGCCCTTGTAGACACTGTGGGCTTGACTATGATAATTGCTTTGACCAACGGGACATGAGCAAGCAAGGATTGAGAAAACACTGAGACTTGCCCTATTGGAATTCTACGACCACCATGTGAAGAAACCTAATCTAGACTCCTTGAAGAGAAAAGACTACATGGAGCCAGGCGCCCAGCAGCCCTAGCTGACTTACAAAAAAGAGAGCAGGGACCTTGTCCTAAACTTTTCTGTTGCTCCTAGACCACCTAGGAAGACATGGGGTAGGTGTTGGATAAATACTTGCTGACAGATTGATTGATGGGACTTAGCAGGAAATCTCCTTTAAATCCCTGTGTAATCGAGAACTACTCCTTAATGGGGAGTTGAAGGAGAATCCATTGTTGAGGACACATGTGTGTCAGGTCACATGTTTCTCAATGCTCATCAATAGCCAGTGGGCTTCATTTGCATTGTCTTTCCTAAAGCTTCCAGTGGTTAAAGGCATATTTGGAGTTACTTGATTAGTTAATCAAATAAATACTTTTATAATGAACTACATCCAAGTTTAACCACTAACAGATAAATGATTATTCAGACAGAAGAAATCTCACAATGAGTAGAAATGAGCACTTGATGAAGAGAGGGCATATGCTAAAAAATAATAGAACCATAGAACCTATGTCTGCCTCATTCACTTAGCAAATACTCAAGCACCTACTATGTGCCAGCCTCTTGTAGTCCTGCAAAAGATGACAATCATCTAGTCCACTCATACCACTGCCTAGTTAACAGATAAGAAAACCAAGGCTGAGAGAGAGAGGTGACTTACCCAAGATATCACACTCAGGACTAGATAATACAGGACTTCCTCGCTGGGCTGGTGTATTATTGCAGGATCCCTAAACACCCACCATCTTTGTCTCTAGTTGTGTGATCATGATTCAGTCATTCATCCTCTCAAACCTCATTGTCTGTTAAATGATGGGAATGGGCCAGAAGAGGTTTAATACGCTTTCTAGGTTCAGTCTCTATAGAACCCTGTCTATCTCCTGAAGTAAGGTTACTATAAATGTATTTGGATGTTTGAGCTTTTAAATGGGAGTACAGATGCCAGCCCTGAACAAGTAGTGTTCGTATATGTGTAGCCACAATTTAACCTACACTAATGAAAAGGGATTTTTCTGTAGATTGTATTAGATGACCATGAGGTAGACGAGGATTTTAGCATGAAATCCTTTAGTTGAGAATATATCTTGTTATAGTTTGACTCGAAAAACCGTCCATTCTGGGTATGTAGGAAAGGAAAGGGCATGTTTTAAATTATTAGGATAAAAATACATAACATAAAGTTACCATCTTAGTAATTTTTAAGTGTACAGTTCAATAGTGTTAAGTGTATTCACATTGTTGTGAAACAAATCTCCAAAATTTGTTATCTTAGAAATCTGAAACTCTGTACCAGTGGTTCCCAACCTTTTTCTATTTGTATAACCCCCTTTTAAACCTATTTCTTTAAGTTGTACCCCTTATTTTTAAAATAGCTGTTTTTAAATACTGACACTTTCGTTCAGTGCTTATCTTAGTATAAAATAGTGGAAATGAAGTAATAAGTTAGGAAAGAAAAATTACTACACTAAAAGTATAAACCAGAGTTTAATTTTACAATGTTCATAACAGTTAAATATTGATCATGATGATCAAATATTTAACAAACTTTTAACTTATTATTAAGAATATTTATTTGTGCTATCTGAAAAGTCTGTGATAATTGTTATGCAGATCAGTAGCTGATAGAAACATTCTTAATGAGATCACTGAATTGCTTTGATGCACTTAGTTTCTTGAAATCAGTCTCGAAAGATGCAAGTAGTCTTAAATCCAGATTTGCATTAAGCTTGTTGTGGTACTTACTTTTTATGAAGGTGTAAGAAGAAAAAGCTCTCTCCACTAGTTCAGTATTAGTAAATGACAAGAGGTATTTGAGTGCCTTCTCACTGAGCTGTTTGTATTCCTCACTGACATCTATCCAGAAGGTAATAAGATGCTTTCTTTTAAAACCAGAATTTAAAGAAGAATCGGTTGAAAGTTCGATTAACTGCTCTTTTTCATTGATTGATAGTTTAGCTTCTTTGAAGAATTCTTCATTGAAGGGATCTGCAATCCAGTTGTTTTCTTTTCCACATTGAGGGAAGTATTTATAAAAGGACACTTGAAGAAGTTTCAAGTGACTTAGAACATTCTCTTTCATGTTTTCAGATAGGTGCAAGTCATTCTCAGATAAGTTGTTCAGGGTTTCAAAAACTTCAGGCTGACCTCTTTAATACACATTTTCCAAAAGTCCAGTTTTTTAATCATTGACTCAATTTTGTCAGTTACTTTGAATATAGTGATTGAGCTGTATTGAAGTCCCAAGTTGAGTTTATCTCTTGAAATATATCTGATAAATATGCAAGACTTTGAAGCCAATCACTGAAACTTAGGAGCAAGAGGGAAACGATGGCCTTCAAAACATACCTGGATTTTATGTCTAAGTTCAAACCCCTGGGTAAGTACTTTGCCACGAGACAGCCCCCTTACCTCTGTGTGCAAAAGGAATGTGCTGTGAATGCTGTTCATTTCTTCACACAGCACTTTAAGAAATCTGGAGTTTTGTGGTTGTGACTTAATAAAATTTACAACTTTTACAACCGCATCAAGAACATCTTTTAGTTCACTAGGAGGAGGCTTGGATGCCAGACTTTGTCTATGAGTGCAGCAGTGACTGCATGGTGCATGGGAGCTACTTCTTTAATTTGGCCACGTAGGCCTCTAAAACAGCCTGACCTAGGCTTGCCTCCGTCAGTGCGTACACCACAACAACTGGACCAACTAACATCCTTTTCAATGAAATAACCATTGATTACATTAAAAATATCTTTGCCTGTGGTAGCTCTGTCAATGGGTAACAAAGCAACAGGTTTTCCTCAATTTCATTTCCTACCAAGTACCTTGCGATGATGAGCAAAATAGATAAATCAGCAACATCTACACTTTCATTGACCTGGATGGAAAAGAATTTACTTTTCCTAATCCTATCTATTACTACAGCTTCAACATCATCAGACATTTTCCAAACTTGTTGAATCATTGTATTGTTTAAAAAAGAGATAGTATTGATTTTGTGGACATGTTCTTCCCCAAACATACAAAAAAATGGTCTCCTTAGTACAAGGAGAAATGAAATCTTCAGCTATGGCGTGGTTTTTACCACATTTATGACAGCTATGCAATAAGCAATACAGTATGAAGCCTCAACTACACTCTCATTGTCTTTATTTCCTGACATCATGTATGAAGTAACAGTTAGATGCTTTTCTAAGCACCAAAAATAATGTATTTCTTTGTTCTTATACATAAGATGTTTAGTTTCTAAATGTTGCACGAGTAGAAAGGGTTTCATGCAACCGTTAGATAATATATTCTCCACATACAACACACAAAAGCTTAGCACAAATGAAAACCCCTATTTAATATACTCTTCAGGGTAATTCCTTTTCTCCTGTGTAGTATCTGAGGTATGCACCTTTTTACTATCTTCCCAGGAACTCATAGCTGGGGACACTTGTTGAGAAGTACTTGGCAATAGGTTATAATCCACATCAAGTTTGGGGTTTGTTTTGTTTTGTTTTTTAAATGCAAATTCACATTTACACATTTATTTTAGTCAGACTCAATACATGTCTGTACATGCCTTGTTTGCTTTTTTAATTGAAATATGAATTTGGGTCATCATTTTAAATAAACCTAAACTCTAATTATACATATAATCAACTTATTTTTTAATTCAAGTTTGGGTTTTTTAGCCGTTCCTGTTTGCACCCACTGATCCATAACTGACCTGCTCAAAAATCACTGACAATCATAACCGAAACTGTGTTAAACATTAAATTAAAAAACTGCTTGAAAAGAATCACAGTGAATGACAACACACTTACTTTTACTCAGTCAATAACTAAACTGATCAAACAATCCAGCTACAGACGTGTTTATGTGTTGGTAAAGTTACAGAAATGTCGCAAATGGATTGTTTTAAAACTGTGTGTAACGATTGGTAGAAGAGCGGTTTGGGGGAAGGGTTCGTGGCCACGCCCTCACCAATCACCATTCGCTAATGTGACCTGATTTTGAAGTGTCTCCATTAACGGTGATTCAAACCTAACATTTATTGTCCCATAACTAACATTTTGCATTTTTTACTTTACTTGCTTTTTTGTTATTACTGATGAATTTTCACGTACCCCTGAAGGGCCCAGCATGTACCCCCAGCAGGTACACTTACCACTGCTTGAGAACCGTTGCTCTGTACCTACTAAACAACAATTTCCCCCTTTCCCCTTTCCCTGTCTGGTAACCATTCTCCTTGCTATTTCTATGAATGTAACTACTCTAGATACCTCATGCAAGTGGAATCATAAAGTATTTGTCTTTTTGTGACTAGCCTATTTTACTTAGCATGATGTTCTAAAGGTTCCTCCATGTTGTGGCATCTGACAGAATTTCCTTCTTTTTTTAGGTTGAATAATATTCCATTGTATGTGTATGCATATACTGTATTTTCTTTATTCATTCGTGCATCGATGGACATCTCTATCACTTGTCCCTCTTGGCCAATGTGAATAGAACTGCCATGAACATGGATGTGCAAATATCTCTTTTAGAAACTGTTTTCAATTATTTTGAGTACATACTCAAAAGTAGGATTGCTTGGTCATATGCTAGCTCTATTTTTTATTTTTTTAGTAACTTCCATACTGTTTTCCATGACAGTTGTATCATTATACAATCCCACCAACAGTGTACAAGGGTTAAAATTTCTCTCCATCCTCACTAATACTTGCTATTATCTGGTTGTTGTAGTTGTTGTTGTTGTTAATAGTAGCCATCCTAATAAGTGTGAGGTAATATCTCATTGTGGCTTTGATTTGCATTTCTCTGATTAGTGTTGTTGAGCATATTGTCATATGCTTATTAGCCATTTGTATATCATCTTTGGAGAAATGTCTATTCAAGTTCTTTTCCCATTTTTTAAATCATGTTTAATTAATTTTTTGTTGTCATTGAATTGTAGGAGCTCTTTACATATTCTGGATATTAACCCCTTATCAGATATATGAGTTGTAAATATTTGCTCTCATTCTATAGATTGACTTTTTATTCTGTTGGTTGTGTCCTTTGATGCAAAAATTTTTTTTCAGTTTGATATAGTCTCATTTGTCTGTTTTTGCTTTTGTTACCTATACTTTTCATATCATATCTAAGAAATTATTGCCAAGTCCAAGTCATTAAGCTTTTCCTTATGTTTTATTTTAGAAGTTTTGTAGTTTGAAGTCTTATGTGTGGTCTTTAATCCATTTAAAGTTCATTTTTGTACTGTGGTATAAGGTAATGGTACAACTTCACTCTTTTGCATGTGAACATCCAGTTGTTCCAGCATCATTTGTGAAGAGACTGTTCTTTCCCCATTGAGTAATCTTGGCACCCTTTCCAAAATCATTTGACCACATATGTGAAGATTTATTCCTGCATTTTCTATTCTATTCCATTTGTCTACGTATCTCTCACTATGGCAGTATCACACTCTTTTGATTACTGCAGCTTTGTACTATTTTTTAAATCAGGAAATGTAAGTCCTCCAACTCTTTTCTTTTCTAAAATTACTTTGGCTAATCAAGGTCCCTTGAGAATCTATATGAAGGTCACTCTTTTAGAAATTAGGACAAATTCTATAATACTCTCTCACATAAGCACTAAAAGCTGCACTCATGAGACCACTCCTCAGATAACATACCCCATCACAGAACATATCACACTACCTTGGATTTGCCTATTTGCTTAACTGTAGGTATCTTTTTTCTCTTGGGGCTTTAGTACATTGCCAAGTTCATAGTGGGCGTGTAATACACAATTTTGAATGAATACATGCAAGTAAGAAAAAATGAATGAGAGACTTCAAAACCCAGAAAGTATTGGCATGGATATTGACCTTTAACTCAAATAAGAGATCGTAGAGAAGGAGGTCCTGGCTTATACCACCAGCAGCTCCTCCCACTATGGTGTGGAGCTGAGAGACATGCAAAGGGAGTAGCAGAATACCTTCAAGAACACAGCCCATTTCCAGCCAACAGCACTATGACATGGAGACCTGTCTCCATCCCCAGATTATATTCTTTTGATCCTGCTGGACTCTTTCGAAATTGATGCTTCTTCTAGACCCTATCCCTGCCTCCAAGAATAAGGGAATAGTAGACTATGCTTGTCTTAGACCGAGTTCCCTAGAAGCAGAGTTACAGCAGGAATTCTTCTGCAGGTGATTTAGTGAAAGAATACCGTCAGGTAAAACGTAATAGAACAAGAGGAGTAGGAAAGGTCTGGAAAGAAGCTCAACAAAGATGTGTGTCCAGCTGAAGTCTGGCCCCAGCCTGGTTCCACAGGGAGCTCTGCAATATGAATGGCACCAAGAATTGTCTTACCATGAGACAAGGGGACGAGCCTTTGGCACCCCGTGGCTGTGGCAACCATACAGAAAAGTGCATAACCTCTCGGATAGTCCCCGATGGTAATGGGTAGTTCTCAAGAACAGAGCTCAGTGTTAGCAGCCAACACGAGAGCAGGTCGGGGAGCTGTGCACAGTTCAGAAAAGGGGGTGGGGAAAGCCCCGGCAGCATCGACTGTACTTCCTTTCTTGCTGCTTTCACTCACTCTCCTTCAGAACAACATTTTCCTTCTTTCTTTCTTGGCAGCTCCAAATTCTCTTTCAAACTAAGGCCCAAGAAACTCAGGGGAACAGTTTTCCCAGTGCTGTTCTTTTTGCTCCTCCCTCAATGTGGCTTCTGGGGTCTGGGGGATTGCTGGCCTGAAATTCCTCTAACTCGGAAAATTCTCCTGAGTGAAGGTGCTAATTTGGGACCCAGGAAGGCCTTGATCTTTTTATCCATCCAGCTTAATGGAATCCTCTGAGCCTGAAGGCTAGTATTCTAAGGGGCCCAAGAGTCTGTCTTTTAGCCTGAGCTGACTCCATTCCCACCACCACACCTCTGTGCAAACCTTTATATATAACAGCCCTGCTGGGTTTTTGTTTGTTTTGTGTGGTTGCAGAAGTGGGAGATGTGTGTTGACAGTGTCTGGGGAGTGAAGGGCTGCCTGCCTACCTCTCCGTCCCCCATGTCCCTCTGTCTAATACATAAGGATATGTGTGGTAACATGATTTGAAACCCTTCCTGTCCCCTTAGCTGTTGAAAGGGAAACCTGATGCTAAGAGAGAAGCTTTATGAATCTAGTGCTATTCACAGTGAAGTGATTTGAAGAAACTTTGTAATGAAACCCAGGGCAGGGTGGATATGAATGTGCCCACACCATACTTAGGCCTAGAGACTAGGTTCTGTTGCAGGATTTGGACTTCCAGAAAAGTCTAAGATAACTGATGTATGGAAGACAGCACAGTTTTTTTCACAATCAACACACACAAGCAAAGGTGGTACCTGGAGAAAACCCAATGAAGTGATTGCAGTAACTGCCTGCCCTTCCATCAAAGGGACAGATTTTAAAATAATCCCAGAACTCTGGTAATAAAACTCAAGGCAGCGTTAAAAGGTACATCCCAACTGTGGCCCATAGGAAGAATGGCAAACTGATGGGCCTTTCCCTAGGCTGAAACTAGTGTTCTTCAGAAATACAAAACCAATACAACATGAGACCACAAATACTCATGTATTTTCTGAAGATAACACCATCTAACCAACATGAGAAATTCATGACACTGCTATTAAGGATGTTGGCCATACTTCTTGTGAAATGGTAACCCTTTCCATTATTATGCTGGATACGATGCATTCCCTCCCCCTCCCCCCGCTTCCCTGTCCTGGGTTCCATTACAAATCTTCTTCACGTTCACTGACAACAACAGTGTCGTGGCAAGTATCTTATCCCAGGTCCCTAGATGTTTGCTTTTTTTGTTGTTTTTTTATCTCTGACCACAGGAGGAGTTAAAGGGGTGGGTAGGAAAAAGCTCAGCTCTCCTCAGTGTATGTGAAATTTGGTGGGTTGGGGGAGACGGCTGGTATGGAAAGCTAGTCCATGTCTTTCCCAAGACTTTGTTCATATAATTCCACTTATTACATGTTCTTATAACCTCTCTAAAAGTCCAAATTCCTTATCCATTTCTCAGTTTGGCCCTCTGCTGGCTACTTCCCTGTCATCTTTCAGCCCACTCCTGATTTTTTCTCTATTCTCTTCTATAATTCTGAACCTAAGGGTTTGCATGCTACTTTTCCCAGGATGCCTTGACAGCTGGCTTCCTGTTTTTCCTGACAGTAAGAGTTACTGACAGGACATAGAAAGTAAGAAGATGGAGAAGATGTTCTCCCTCCTCCTTCCCTGCTTCTAGCACTTTCTCTGGAAGTGGCTGCATCCCTCTGGCAATGCCTACCTTCCCTATTGTGGCAGCATCAGCTATAGCTTCAGCAAAAACACGTAGCCCTTCTTTTCTGGACATCTGGGCCATGGTAACACCACCTTTTCCTTTTGTCCCCAGCTCTAGTAGCTATAGCTACTGCTTCATGTAGTAATGTCAACTGCAGGTCACTAACCATCCTCTTTTCTCTCTCTCTTTGTCTTTCTCTCTCTCTTAGTTTGCTATTTCATTACTTATGTAACCATTTCCTGCTGTTAATTTTTTTTTAGTATTTAAAATGCCTAGAGAGGTTTCTGTTTTCTTGACTTGGACTCCGATTAATACAGACCCCAACATACCTTTCTACTCTTATCTCCTGCTTATCGCTAAACTCAGATACTACCTTCCACCTGTTTCACATATCCTATGCTCCAATCACACTCTATTTGCTCCCTCTTCACCTAAGTCCTATGCTACCTTTGCAAAAAGACCATCAGAAACAACTTTGATCAAGTAAAACTAATTTCATTAGACTTGCTACAAGAAGACAGAACACCACCTTCTTGAGCCTTAGTAACATCTCAGAGGGGAAGCCAGGGAAGACACAATATAGGCTTTTAGAGCTTGCATTAAGTGATTTTAAGAAAGGTCTTATATGGCAGGGAACTTGTTGAAATGGGTTAGCATTTCTAATGTAGAAACTTTGGATACCAATTCACAATAAAATGAGAGCCTTAAGGTGACTACATTAGTTGGTTCACAGTGTTATTTTCCAGAATTCAGTATTTGCTGGAATTGGTAGCTAAGTTAATTTGTTTGATCTCAGTATTGTTTAACCTAAGGCCAAGAAAGTATACTCATACATGGTTCATGTTTTGTTTAACACACAGGGAGAAATTATATTGACTTCAGTTCTTATTATATCACTTTTCCATCTCTCTGTCTTTATTTACAGTGTTCCTTGCCCTTAGAATATACTTTATTATCCACTGCATATTTATTCATTCATTAAATACCCATTTATTGAGCACTTACTATATTGCAGGCACTATTCTAGACACTGGGGAACACTACAGTAAAAAAGAGAGGTGAGATCCTTACCTTCATGGAGCTTATACCTTATTAGGAGAGACAGACAATAAAGAAATAATATAATTTCAGGCAGTAATAAATCCTATGAAGAAAAATAAAGTGGAGAAAATGTGACTGTCATACTACATAATGTGTTGAAATCCTACCTATCCTTTATTTATTTATTTATTTAAATAATTTATTGGGGTGACATTGGTTAGTACAAATTACATAGGTTCCAGGTGTACAATTCTACAGTGCATCATCTATGTGTTGGATTATGTGTTCACTACTCAGAGTCAGTTCTCTTTCCACCACCATGTATTTGATTCCCCCCTCCTCCTCTCTCACCCCCAACCCTATGCATCCTTTAAACACTAACTAAATTACGACCTGTTCAATAAGTCAAAGTCAACCACTACATATATTGAGGTGATATTTTGACATAATGACTCATGCTCCTTTCCTCTTAGTAATTTCTTCTTATTCTCCAGAACTTCCACTATTAAAATTCTACCTTTAGACTAAGTTTATTGGCCCAGCAAGAACAGTCAAAATTTTTACTCTGAGTTTCAAAATATAAAAAGTAAAACCTGGGAGATTCATATGATGTAGTTTATACCATAAATTAGGGAATGGGAAGATTGCATGGTGACACAAGATCATATACAGGATATGACTACTTTCTGGCCTAGGGACATGGGGGTGGGCTGGGAGAAAGAAGAAAGGAGAGAAGAAGTGAGGAGCTTAGAGGTAAAAGAGGGTGCTGGTCCCTTTTCCTTTTTGGGATGAATCTTGCAGATTCCATCTCACCAATCATAGATAAGTTTGGAGAAGTCCTAGCATATGAGACCCATGCCTCACCTCCCTAAGAAGGCTTAAAGCCTCTAGGAGGACTCCTCAACCAGCACACAGGAGAACAGCAATGGCTAAAGAGTGCACCTGGGCATTCTCAGAGATTCCTGGGTACTCCTGAATAGCACAGGCTAGCAGCCAAATGTCTCCATGCTCTAAGAAGCACAAAGGACTAGAGCAAGATAGAGATGTCATGGACACCACATAGAGACCCTGTGGGTAGATAATATGTAGATCACACAAGATGAAGGAACATGGTGGGACCTCATACATTAGCAACTGATGCAATAGAGAAGACAGCATTCGAAGGCCAGACAAGAAATCTAGACCTCAGGGGAGTCCAGAGGTGTCATGTGACCCTGGTGCCCCTCCCCCAACACCATGTATGTTAATTTGCTAAGCCTGCTATAGCAAAGTATCACAAACTGAGTGGCTTAAACAAGAGAAATTTATTGTCTCACAGTTGGGTCACTGGAAGTCTGAGGTCAAGGTGTTGGCAGAGCTGTGAAGAAGAACATGTTCTATGTCTCTCCTTCATGTTGTGGTCATTTGCTGGCAATCTTTGGGTTGAAAAAGCATCCCCCTGACCTCTGTCTTCATCTTCACATGGTGTTCTCTCTGTGTGCATGTCTGTCTCTGTGTCCAAATGTCTCCCTTTTATATGAACACCAGTCATATTGGAGCAGGGAGCACCCTAACAACCTCATTTAACTTGGTTAACTCTGTAAAGTACCTAACTCTAAATCAGGTCACATTTTGAAGTATTGGATGGTAGGACTTCAAAATACAAATTTGGGGAATGGGGACACAGTTCAATCCTTAACATCATAGATACCCCATAAAACCCTTGGAAGAATAAAAGCAGAAGAAATCTGAATTAGGCTGAAGAGTTTAGAAAGAGACTGAGTTAAAACTGGCAGAATTGAGTTACCTTGTATGTCAAACAGGATTTAACATGGCTCCCATGATCTCCGTCTCCTGGTATTCATGCCTTTGTATAATGTCCACCCCTTGAGTAGAGGTGGAACTTGTACCTTGCTTCTAACACTTTGAATATGGCAAAGGCCGTGGGATGTCACCCTTGTGATTATGATATATATACTGTCAAGGCTCCATTCTGCTAGCAGACTCACTCTTTCTTTCTTGCATCTTTGAAGAAGTTGTGAGAAAGCTTTTGGAGAGGGTCACATGGCAATGAAATGTGGGTGACATCTAGGAGCTAAGAATGACAGCCAGCAATAAGCTGGGGTTCTCAGTGTTACCATCACAAAGAAATGAATCCTGCCAATAATGAGAGTAAGCTAGGAAGTGAACTTACCACCAACTGAGCCTCCAGATGAGAACCCAGCCCTGGCCAAGACCTTGACTGACCTTGGCCAAGGACTCAGTTAAGCCATGCTGAGACTCCTGACCCACAGAGACTGTGAGGTAACAATGGCGTAGTTGTAAACTGCCTCAACTGTGGTGACTTTTTTGCATAGCAATAGAAAGCACACCTTGAGTGGGTCACATTGAGAGTTTTATCATCAGATGAATGAGTTTTATTGAGAGTTTTGTCATTAGATGAAAGAATTTGTGGAGCAGGAGGTGAAGACTGAGGCCATAGTTATTTTCAGTCACAGAGAAGTAAAGAGAATTACACTTTGCACCTGTGACTACTCAGTAGGACAATCATACTTGTGCTACCCCACATCCAAGTAACCTCTTCCTTCTCTTTGTTTCTACTGCTCTTTCCCAGTCCTCCAATTTTAACACAGTCTTGGGCATTTGATAGGTCATTGTTTCTGGGTTTATTTACTCAAGAAAAATATCCAAGTTCTATAACCTGGTAGTTGCTAATTTGGCTTTGATGTGAATTTTAATCATGAGTGCTTTGGAGATAATGTGAGACCAAAATGGCTTACTGATGAGTAAGCCTAGCAGAGTGGTGGCTCCCAAATTTCTCTATATGAGGAGCTTAGGGGCTGCCATCTAGTAGAGGTCTTGCCTGGCTCACATGCCATTAACTTTGACCAAGAAAAATAGCAACATTTTCTAAAGATGCATTTATTTACTCTTTATATAAGAATTAGAGAATGTCAACTGTCCATACCAAAGAGTCCTATTATTGTTATTGTTATTAATTAGGTGTCTTGAAAGGGGGCTTTTAGAAAGTTAGGAGAGAGTTTACTCCTTGTGGCTCTTGCTGCTGGCAGACCACCCAGAATCCAGGACTCCATGTGGCTTTGTTGTTCTCTTCTCATTATCAAGTACACAGTAACTCTAGTGATGTAGCAAAATTGTTCTTTGTGAAAAGAAAGCCTACTGATAGTGCCAGGGATGGCAGTAAAAAGAAACTAAAGAAATCTAAGAAAGTAAAGGTATTCGCATTTTAAGGGTTAGCAACTGTTTTAGGATATGTCCCCTGAGAATTTTAAGAATCTACTTTCAAGTGTACTGACTGTAGAAAATTAGGCAAAGAAATACACTAAAGGGGAGGGGCACACTCATAATCCTATTATCCCAAAATAATGCAATTAACATTTTGGAATTTATTTCTCATCCTTTTTCTATGTGTTCTAAATATAATTGAAATGATAACATTTTACTTTTTTTGCTCTAACATATCAAAGGCAAATTCCCATATCAATAAAAATACTTCCAACAAATATGGTTTCAAAAATGCATTCTATTTTGTTATATTAAAGTAATTTATAACAAAATGTACTTAATCTCCTTTTTTAGCTACATTTTATTTTATAAAAGCTACTCCTAATTAGCTACTTTTTTCCAGTTTCATCACTACTATAAATAACATTGTAATAAACATTTTATAAATAAATTTTAACTAAAATTTCACCTTCTTAGGGATATGTGAATATATGTATATATGGATACATAGATATGAATATACCAGATCTGACAGTTAATTTATGAACTTGCCACCGTGTGTTTACGTTCACAGCACTGTGCAAACAACGTGATAATGTTTCATAACCTTGGTGTATCTGTGTCTCACTGCTATGTTTGTGTCAACATGTGGCGGTGTCTTGTTGGCTGGCATTCATTATTGTTGTTGCGTGGTGTTGTATGCCATCGCGAGAATGTTGGAGCTTGAATTAAAGAAACAAACATTAAATTTCTTGTTAAACTTAGCAGGAGTAGAAGTGAAATCAAGGACGTGTTAGTCCAAGTTTATAGGGATAATGCCATGAAGAAAACGGCAGTGTACACATGGAATCAACATTTTTCTGAGGGGAGTGACAGAGTTACTGATGAAGAGAGGCCAGGGTGACCAGTAATGAGCAGAACTTATGAAAACATTGCAAAAATTTATCGAATTGTGTGTCAAAATCATAGTCTGACTGTGAGAAGCATAGCAGACCAAGTAAACATCAACAGAGAGATGGGAAAATTGTAACTGAGTGTCTTGGCGTGAGAAAGGTGTGTGTAAAAATGGTCCCAAAGGAGCTCACCAACAAACAAAAGCAAAGGAGAGTCAAAGTTTGCCAAGACTTTTTGGAGAGGCAAGACGATATTTTTATGCTGTGTTATCACTGGTGATGAAACATGGGTGTACCAATGTGACCCTGAAGCAAGGCATCAAAGTGCATAATGGAAGTCAGCCGGTTCTCTATGACCAAAAATGTTTGTCAGTCCAAATCAAGAGTCAATGCGAAGTTGCTAACTTTTTTTGATATCAGAAGACTTGTTCATCATGAATTGTACCAAGTGGACAAACAGACAACCAAGTTTACTATTTGAAAGTGCTGAAAAGGCTGCATGAAAGAGATAAAAATGACTTGAACTTTTAACCAACAACTCATGGCTCTTGCATCACAACAATGCACCAGCTCACACGGCACTGTCTGTGAGGGAGTTGTTAGCCAGGACACAAATAACTGTACTGGAACACCCTCCCTACTCACCTGATCTGGCCCCCAATAACTTTTTTTTTTTACATGAGGATAAAGGAAATATTGAAAGGAGAACATTTTGATGACATTCAGGACATCAAGAGTCATACAATGACAGCTCTGATGGCCATTCCAGAAAAAGAATTTCAAAATTGCTTTGAAGGGTGGACTAGGCGCTGGCATTGGTGCATAGTTTAGCAAGGAGAGTACTTCGAAGGTGACAGTGGTGATATTAAGCAGTGACATATTTAGCACTTTTTCTAGGATGAGTTCTTGGACTTAATTGCCAGAGCTTCATAGATATATACTCATAAGTGTGTGTATTTATATACTCGTATACACAAGAGTATGTGTGTGTATATGCATATAACTAGAAGTGATACTACTATAAATCAAAAGGTCATGAACACTTTAAAATCTTTTAATTTGCATTACAAAATGCTTTCCAGAAAGGTTGGTCTAATTTGTACCCCTACTAGCTGTCTTACGACACTATGCATCTCACCTTGCTAGCGTTGTATATCATCAAAATAATTTAGTTATAGTGGTGATATGACAGAAGGATCTAAATCCATTTTGATGCAAATCTGCTTTGCCTCATTTTAAGAACATTTGTTGAGTAAACTTTTCCTTCACCACTGATTTACTTTATTTCCTTCATTGTTAAATGATTATATAAGCTAGAATCTTTTGCTGGGCTCTCTTTCTGTCCCATCCACCTAATTTTTGCTCCTATACCAAGATACTAATTTACTATCACGTCATAGTATGTTTTAATATCTGACAGAGAAAGTCTGTGTCATTAGTCTTTTTAGTCTATATACTTCTAAGCTAATTTCACCTTTTTAGAATACTTCTGGTTTTAACCTCTGCTATGGCACCAAACATATTTTACCTTGAATTATGGCTACACATTTTATCTCCCTGAAGAAACAGAAAGCTTCTAGATGTTGGAGATTGTCAAATATTCTTTTTTCAGTCTCCCTTTTTGTACCACAATGATTTGCTCATGAAATACAGTGAGAGACTCCCAACTGCAGTCAATTGGTTTCTGTGAGAACCTGCTCCCAAACTAGTCATTCTCTCCATCTTTCTGAAATATCCTCGAAGCAGCTATTTTCTCTCTTCTTTCTCTTTTCCTTCAGTCACAGCTCAGTCACATCTGGCAACCCCTTAAGCAGACAACATGAAGAAATGACAATTACTATTGAGGGTAATTTGTTCACACAGTGCCCTGGACACATCTTCCCTACCCATTGGCACTATTGAAAGACGAACTAATAGATCATTATCATTCTACAGGATGAAGGAAGACACAACTAAATATTAATGAATTTTATTTGGTAATTGCCCCCATAAGAGACAAAATTACCATTTAAAAGAACTGTAGTTACTAATTGGGCTCAATCTTATTCAAGGGTGAAAGTTTCCAGTGAGCAGAGGTTACTGCATACTGCTCTAAACTAAAACGAACTCAACCTATCATCCATGACTTTTGGTGTTTCTAAAAATAGTACAGTAGTTAACTAGGGATATTTTCAAGCTAAACAAGTGGACTTTTATTTGTTTAAAAAATCCATTTGGTCAAAGCAGTAATTCCTAAATCAAGCTATGTTTTAGAAACACACGAGAATTAAAAAATGCAGATTTCTTTATACCATAGAGAGTTTGACTCTGTAAGCCCTGGGCTAGAATCAGGAATCTGGGGTTTCTTCCTTTTCCTTTCTTTTTTATTTTTTAATTCCCTAGGTGACCCTGATAGAACCCTTTGGGAACTACGAAGCTAAAACATGTTGTTAGTGAGACTGAGATCAAGACATACTTGTATGCTCATTTTCTCCAGGACATAAATATTCTACAGAATTCTATGCAAGACCATTAGGTGTTACAGGGGACCTGGAGGAGATGATTCACAAGTAACTTGACACTCCTGTAGAAATGATGAGAAAAATAAACGGAGCATCAATATTGGGATCATTTATTATAGCTTTCCAGTCTTCATAAACTGAACTTTTAACTCTTGGATCAGAAAAGCATGTAGAGGGCCAGTCTTCATGTGAGCAGAGGAGGAAGCTCCAGGCTGAGGAAGGAACTGAAGGATTCCAGTAGGTACCATCCCTTCTTAGCCCTTCCACCGAGCCAGCCCTCGGCAAATTGCCTCCCCTGTTGCCAGTAGGACTGCCTAAAACCTTACACTTAAGAATTAATTCTTTTGAGTCCCTCCCTAACCATTCTATTCATTCGACGTGATAACTAAGTAGCCATAATCACTAGACAGGATGCTAATCTCAGGCAAGTGCGAGATGAGACACTCAGTCTGTTTTGGGGGAATTCAAGTGCAGTGTGGGATGCAGCCCTATTCATCTATAATACAGCATGGTATGTGCTATGAGAGAAGAGGCTTAGGAGCCCAGGAGAGAAGGTTAAATGAAGAAGTGAAAAATGTATCAGCCCTACTGTTAAAGTCCTCAAAATTCTGGCCATGTTCTCAGGAAGTCAACAGGCTGTCACTGTACACACACACACCAACCCCAATATAATTTGCTTGATGCTGTTGTTACTAGTTAGAGCAGTGGTTCTCAACCTGTGGGTCGTGACCCCTTTGGGGGTCGAACGACCCTTTCACAGGGGTCGCCTAAAACCATCGGAAAACACATACCAGGTATTTACATTATGATTCATAATAGTAGCAACATTACAGTTATGAAGTGGCAACGAAAATAATTTTATGGGGTCACCACAGCATGAGGAACTGTATTACAGGGTTGTGGCATCAGGAAGGTTGAGAACCACTGAGTTTAAGGACAAGTGGGCCAGAATCCCAGCTATTGGATCTTTTTTTGTTTCCATTCTCCAAAGCTGCCTAGTTATAACACCCAGGCCAAAGCCCCCTGACTAGGCCAATGGCTGGGGCAGCTGGGATAGACCAACTATGTTTTTATAACAAGCACCGATGAACTTAGGAGGTGGACTTGAAGAACAGAGTGGGAGCAAGTGTAGCTGCAACAGGAAGAAGTCTGTAAAAAGACCGATGGGGGCAGGGGATTAATAAAAACAGTGTCAAATTACAGCAGGTCACCAGGGTGGCGGTGTGACAAGAAGGGTGAGATCGCCAAGTCATCACAGATACCCTGAACATTACAAAGTAAGGATGGATGTCTGTCTGGTGCCAGCCTTCCCCAAACAGTTCTGGATCCTTGGCTATTAGCCATTTTCTAGGTTTCTGGCCTCCAAAAGAGATCCAAAAACTGGGCACTAACTAAATCCATTGTCTTCTCCGAGAATGTACCCATACATTGCTCTGCTGTAATAAAATACTGGTATAGCCCTCTAGGACCATACTGTGTTTTTTTTTTGAGCATCCTTATCTGCATAAACATTCTTAGTGCGTTTTTATCTGACCCAGATGGTCTATAATAATTTCCTATGATTTGTCTTTTATGCCTTTTATCTTTTACTTCCATCCAAATGTATTTTGTCGTACTGCCAACTTATTTATTATGTGACATTCTTCCTCCTTTCAGACACAATATCCTCCTTGACCCATGTTGGCATAATTCCCCCTAGCCTGTTGTGTCTATCTCTTATATAAACTTTCCATCTCCAAATTATTCTGAGTCTGTTTCTGGTTTTAGCTTCTCCTTAGTAATCCTTGTTACATAATGTGTCTATTATATCTCTTGGTATTTGTTTTCTTTCGGTTCACTTCTTACCATGCATATGAAAGTCATTTGTAAGGGGAGCTGTTTAGAATTTGCTTTTATTTTTTCTTTGGTTTCTTTTAGGATTCTGCCTCCATTCTTTGAGCTCTTTTAATCTCTGACCCACCTCCCTTTCTCAAGCCCCCTCGATTTCCCCATAACATGCTAGTTTATACCTTCCTCCCAGATGCATGCAATTTTTACCATTGTGGCTTTGTGTATTGGTGTGTGGTTTTGCAGAAAGGATTGGCTGTCTTTCATGTAACTTTACAGTCTCCACCATTCATTTATTTAGCAGGAACTACACTCGAAGTCAGTTTTATCCCAATCATTAGCATGTGCCTAGAGCCTGAGGGACGTCTGATAGAGGCTTTTAAAAATGTCATAAACGCATTCTATGTTTTTATGGGACTTCAGTTGTCTATAAAAAGTACAGAACAACCGGTTGAAATGAAAATATTTTAACCCACTGCCTATTTGGCCTGTAGGGAGTTGAATAGTTTTGAACTATTTTTTTCCTCATTAAATTCTTAACTCTATTTTCCTGCTTCCTCCATTAAATGTCTTTTGTGGTGGTTGTGTTGTTTCTGTGGGCATATGTGAGAGTTTACATCACCTACTCACTCCCTTTATATTTATAAAAGAGCTTTCAAGTAGGATGTCACAATATACCTGTACTTTCTATATCCTAATACAGTTAACAGTGGTGAGGGATCATGGTCGAAGGAGCAAGATAAAGCAGTGAGCATGTATGACAGGAGACGTAGGGATAACTCTTAAACACCTTCATGGAATGTAAATTTCCTTCGGGAGGGACTATGTCATTACTTATCTTGGTTACTCAACCTCCCTGGGCCTCAGTTTCCTCATTTGAAAATAAGAGCAATATTAACAATGCCCACTTAATGAAACATGTGTGAAGATAATTGAAATGATGTCTAGGAAGAAACATTCTATTAATGGGGGTCAAAATAACAATGAGGAAAAATGAGTTCATCTGAATTTGGCTTAGGTCCATTGAAGTGCCCATTGCTACATGCAGCTAATGGCTACCATATTGGACAGCATAGAACTATTAAAAAACAAATAAATAACAACAAGATGTGACTATGAAAAGTCACCTGAGTATCATTCAGTAAGTGTTTGTGCCAGGCAATTAGTAAGTAATTAAATAACCTTAAAAACAAAGTAAGTTTTTCCTGTGAGAGCAATTTAGTGCCTAGGAGAAACCAGATAAGCCTAAGTTAACATATATCTTATTTAAATTACTGAGGGCAAAGTTATCCATGCTGAGATTCCCATCCTGGCAGTAATGTGGTTGTAAGTTTAGAAGGAATAGAAACCAGGAAGGGGGGGGGCTCTGATTTGAACCTTCCATTGTTTAAACCCAGACACAGATTTAGTCAACAAAATTTCCAAGTCTCGCTACGAAGATCATAGAGCCAATTGCTTTTTCGCCTTATTCAGAAATGAAATTTAAAGGAAAATAAATCTTTTAAGTTTATATTATTTAGATTAGGAGTACAGATTCAGAAGTCATGCATGAAAAATAACAACAAAAATATTTACTGGCTTTGTGATCTTTGGCAGGTTACTTACCCTTCCTGAGTCTCAGTTTTCTCAATTGTAAAATAGGGAAAATAATAGTACCTTCCAAACAGAGCAGTTGGGAAGATATTTTTAATGCATGAAAAACCCTTATTGTTGTGCTTGGCCCATATTAAGCACTCAATAAAAGCTGTTGTTATTATTATTTTAGGAACCTGAGGTCCAAAGACAATTTCATTTGCACAAAGTTTCACAAATATACTCTATAAAAAATGAAAGCAAGGTTCAGCCAGTTGATGTTAACTACTTGGCTTTTTCTACATCATTAAGGTTTTGTTTTGTTATTTTCTTTATCCTCACCTTCTTTTATTACCTTTTTGTCACCTCTAGTAATCCTTTATCATTATGTAAATTATTCATAGAAGAAAGAATTCTTATTACTTTATTTTTTTTTTAATTTTATTAGTTTCATGTGTACAAAAGGCCATAATAATTAAACATTTACACACCTCACAAAGTGAAAACCCCAACACGTCTAGTACCCACCTGACATCTTACATAGCTACTACAATACCATTGACTATACAAGGGCTGTCCAGAAAGTATCCAGCCATGCAAAATAAAAAACAGAAGCATTTATGGCTGGATTTTTTCCAGACACCCCTTGTACTCCCAGTGCTGTACTCTATGTCCTGTGACTATATATATGAAGTATATTTTTAAATTATAGTTGACATTTAATATTATTTTATATTAGTTTTAGGTGTATAGCACAGTGTGTATGCATTTACATAATTTATGAAGTGGTCCCCCCAATAAATCTAGTGTCCATGTGACACCATGCATAGTTTTTACAACATTATTGACTACATTCCCCGTACTATATTTCACACCCTCCTGACTATTTTGTGATGACCAATTTGTAGTTCCTAATCCCTCCACCTTTCTCACCCATCCCCCCAACCTCCCATCTGAGAGTCCTTATTACTTTAGACAAGACCTTTTGGTCTTGAGTAAAAGGTCATTGATTCAGGTACACAAGTTTGATATATTAATGGTTGACTACATTAGTAATCATATATTACAAATAGTTTTTAGTGTTTTTATTATATGTATTTTGCTTTTATTTCTCACTGCGGCCCATTCAATAGAGGTAAATAACTTGTCCCAGATTATACTACTCATAACTGCCTATCAGATATATAAACCTAGTGTAACTGACACTAACTCTTCCTTATCAAAAGAAAAGATGGGCATAGGGAATTCACACACTGTACCTATTCAGACACAGTTTATCTGGTGAAAAATCCATTTCTACTGGAATCTACACATTTTATGAGAAAACAAATTTCACATGACTCCATTATCTCAAACATTGGGGCCCATTCATTGACACAAAATTAACTATTTTTTTACCAAAACCATATATGCATTTTTTTTTTCAAATAATGAGTTCTGACTGCTTTTGAAGCACAAGAGATCAGCTCAGTTTCAACCTAGAGTTTGACTGGCAGTAGGATGGAGTATGTTTAATTCAACTTATAGAGGAATCAAAGTTATCTTTTATGTGACATCCTTTCTCTTTTCAAATGCTATGTCTGTTTTGATCCATATTGGCTTCTTGTTGAGGTTAGATTTAGAAACTGTTGAAAACATTTTAACAAGCTTGTTCTAAACTACTCTAAGACAATCAGCTGAATAAATTAATGTTTCAACACAAGAAAATATCCCATGATTATGATAATATTTGAAAACGAAGACCCCCGAGAACTATGGAAATAGAAAGGGGAGCAAAGCATAGTAAATTCACTGAAGATTTACTTACATTTGAAATGACAAATAACATGTATATTATATGAACCATGATTACCTTTCTCACCAGACATATTTTATGACTTCATGCAATTATGTGAAACATTTCTCCATATCTTGAAGTCTATTCAAACACTAAGGCCAAAGGGTTACACATCAGATGAGTAATGAGACAATCAATAGAAGATAACTTGTCGACCAAAAGTCCTTATCATTTTGCATTGAATATCAAGAAAATCAATGAAGAAGCATTGTTACTTATGATAAAAGTTAATACATTGTTAATTTTCATTTACTATAGAGCTGACTAGTGAGCATTTGAGTTGTTTTGTTTAGTAATGTGAACATTAAATATTCTGCATTCTTCAGGTTTCCTATCAGCACAGAGAAGGCTATTTATTGCACAGTACCTTTATAAACAAGTATCTTTTATAGACGTGACTTGCAACACAGCTTTCCTTCAATTATAGCTGATTTTCTTCTTAAAGACATTGTGTTTCTGATTTAATATTTTCCTTCCCAAAGCAGAGGTTTTCACTATCTGAATATGACCTTGAGACATTAGTGGGTTAGGTAAGTCCACCACAATTTTATCTTTCAGGGATTGCAGTATCTTTGAGGAGTTGAGCCAAAGGACACTGAAATGAGATATATCTTTGGCACCACAAAAAGGGCCCTAGTACAGAATAATTAGATTCCAGATAAAAAGGAGAACTTAGACCCCACAGAAAGGTTGTCATCAGTCTCCATTAAAGTCTCTACTACTCTTGCTTTCCTGAGTCCTTAGGCCTCAACAAAATGAATTGAATGCAACACCTAGTCCTTAAACTATAGCTCAAAGAAAATCAAAGCAAATAACACTAGAGAAGATAGAAAGAGTGACAAGGAACAAATGGAAAGAAAGGGCTTGGTAAATATGTAAATATATGATGTCACCAAAAATGAATGAAAGAAGGAAAGAATATATTATGCAACAGAGGAAATATATATATAGCATTCATGAGAAAACATAACACAAACAACACAATACATCCTACAAGTGCTTTATGCTAGTAAAGGATTTAATAAAGCTATGAATTCAATAAAGGAAGAGCTTGATGGCAATACAATGCACAACAAGAAAAGGTAAACGGAGAGCGTTTAAAGCTGAGTAAACGGATTAAGAAACCAAAGCACACCACCAGAGATCCAACAATACAAATAGTAAGAAGAAAATTAATGTCATATTAAAGAGCTTTGGATAATCAACATGAGCACAAAAAAAAAAAAGGCAAAGAGTTTAAGGTAACTAGAAGATGGTAGATATGAAAAATAATGAAGATCCAACATAGGAACAATTGGGATCATAATATTAGAACCAATCAAATAAAGGGTTAAAAATATTTGAGGATATAACGCAAGCAATATTGCCTGAAATAAAGGATTAAATTTATAGGTTAAATCCCAAGAAACTGATTTTTTCTGGTGAAATCATTAAAACTCTAGAATTCTCTAGAGACAAAAATCTCTATCAGTGAGGGGGAAAAATCAGGCTATTATCATCCTCATTTTCTGTTAAATACATTGAATGTCACAAGGCAATGGAACAATGTTTCTAAAGTTCTGAGAGAAAGAACAAGTTATACCCAGACAAATGATGGGTCAAAGATAAAGGCCAGTGACAGGCATTCTAATACATGGAAGTCCTAAGGAAACATAGAACAGTATTCAACAAATGAAGGCAACACAGTAAAAGGAGCACTCGTGACCACTGCATTCATTTAAACAGAGAAGTATGTTTAAATAGCCAAAAGGATTATGACTAAAAAAAAATAAGTGAACAAATTTATGAACTCTGACTAAATCAAAATAAATATACAGGTGGGGAAGGAGTGGTGGGAAGGATTATAAGAAAGCTGATTTTCTCGTCTTTCGTAAGGAGCAGTCAGTATATCTTGTCTAAAACTAACATGTAGGTAAAAAAAATAAATGACTCTTACCTTTTAGTGGTTATTTCTTTCTGGCTATGCAACCATCTTCCATTCATCATTCCATTCATCCATCTTCTTGCATATATACATACAGATATGTCTTAAATAATGGCTGATAATAAAATGGTAACATTATTCCTGCATGGTAAGATTTTTGGTTGATTTACAGCTTTCTTCTTTTAGTCTTCTGTATTACTTAAATTTTCAAAAAGGGATCATTATGACTGTAGTGGATTAAAATTGACCAAATAATTTTGGCAGGTCTGCTCATCAAAGAAATGGGGTCTATCTCCCACTTTTTGTCTCTGAGCTGAACTTGTGGCTAGCATTGACCAATAAGATTCAACAAAATCAATATATTTAGATTCTTATGTTCACCCTCTTGAAATCCTGAGATAATTATGCCCTGAAGAAGCGCCAGATGAAAGACCACATGAAGAGACAGTCCCAGCAACCCCAGCTGTCCCAAGCACCCTAGATGAGGCCCTAGACACGTGAGTGAGGCCACCTTAAACCAACTCACCCCGCAGAATTGCCAGATGATGATAGCTGCATGAGAGAACTCGGGCAGAACCAGCACAACATCCTGGTTAATCACAACCTTATTGAAACACAATAAATTGTTTTTGTTTTAAGGTACTAATTTTCAAAGTTATTTCTTTTTTATTTTTATCAAATTGTTCAATTTTTTTTCAATTATACAGGAATTCTTTTTTCAATTCTACAATATTATATTGGTTTCAGATGCACAGCATCTTGCATATATACATACAGATATGTCTTAAAGATGTTTATATTACTTACAAAATCCTCATTTTGATACATTTGATTCTAATCTAACACCATACATATTAAGAAACCAAAGCACACCACCAGAGATCCAACAATACAAATAGTAAGAAGAAAATTAATGTCATATTAAAGAGGTTTGGATAATCAACATGAGCACAAAAGAAAAAGGCAAAGAGCTTAAGGTAACTAGAAGATGGTAGATATGAAAAATAATGAAGATCCAAGTTTTTACAATGTTACTGACTATATGCCCTGTGCTGCACTTTACATCCCTGTGACTATTTTGTGACTATAAATTTGTAGCTCTTGATTTCTTCCCTCTTTTCACATACTTCTCTAGCTCTCCTTCCATCACCCCAACAAATCTAGTACCTATCTAACACTACACATAGTTATTGCAACATTATTGACTACATTCCCATGTTATACCCTATGTCCCCATAACTATTACTTTGTAACAACCCAACTAAACTTCCCAGTCCCTTCCCCTGATTTTATCCACTCCCCCAACCCTCCTCCCATCTGGCAACTAACAAAATATTTTCTGTTCCACTTGTTCATTTTCTTCTTTGGATTCCATCTTTAAGTGACTTAAATTTGCATCCGTCTTCCTCTGTTTAACCCTCCTGTCAGTGCAATAGCCTACATGTCTTTTGGTTGAAGCTTTTAATCCATATAACTTAAAAGTAACTGTTGATAGATACGTAGCTATTGCCATTTTATTATTCAGAGTTGTTGGTTTCCCCTTCCCCATCTTAAAGCAGTCCCTCTAACATTCCTTATAATACTGGTTTGGTGGTGATGAACTCCTTTAGCTTTTTCTTGTCTGAGAAGCTCTTCATTTGTCCTTCAATTTTGAATGATAGTCCTACTGGGTAGAGTAATCTTGGTTGTAGATCCTCAGTTTTTATCACATTGAATATTTTCTGCCAGTCATTTCTGGCCTGCAAAGTTTCTGGTGAGAAATCAACTGCAAGTCACATGGGTGCTCCCTAATAAGTTATATTTTTCTTTCTCTTGCTGCTTTAAAATTTTTCTCCTTGTTTTTAATATTTGCCATTTTAATTATGATTTGTCTTGGAGTGGGCCTGTTTGGGTTCGTCTTGTTTAGTACTCTCTGTTTCTTGGGTTTATATGACTATCCTTCTCCAGGTTAGGGAAGTTTTCAGTCATTATTTCTTCCAATAAATTCTCTATGCCTTGCTGTTTCTCCACCCCTTCTGGCACCCCTATGATACAATTGTTGTTATAATTGATGTTGTCCCAGAGGAATCTTAAACTATCCTCATTTATTTGGATTCTTTTTTCTTTCTGTTATTCTGATTGGGTGTTTTCTGCTACTTTTTCTTTCACATCACTGATTCACGACTCTGCTTCATCTAGTGTGGTGACTTCTTTCACTCCATTCTCCATTTCAGTTATTGCAATCTTTATCTCTGCCTGGTCTTTTTTTTTATGGTCTCTGTGTCCTTCTTTATGCTTGCTATCTCTCTGTTGAAATTGTCACCAAATTTCTTGAGCATTCTTATAACCATTGTTTTGAGTTCTGTTTCTGACAGGTTGTCTCCATCTTGTTTTCTGTGATTTTTTTTCTGCTGTTCTTTCTTTTGAGCTGTATTTCTTTGGTTCTTCATTCTGGCAGCCTCTCTGTTTGTAGACATTCTGCTCCTTAACACAATATTCACTACTGCAGTTTCTTCATAGCTCACTGCTAATACCGGGAGGAGGTTGGGGAGGCAGAGTTCTGGACGGGCTGGTGGGGGAGGGCAACAAGGTTTGTGCCTTTGTTTCCTGCTTGGTGCTGTGGGCAACATGGGCAGTGTGGGCTTATGCCTTTCTCTTTTTGGTTTACCCTGAGGTCCCTGAGCTGAGTTTTGGGATCAGCTATCTTGCATGCTGGTCCCTCAGACAGAACTGCTCGTGGCCAGAGAAGCACAGTTGCAGCCCTTTCTCTCCTTCTCCTTCCCAGCTGGAGAGAGATCAGGCCACGGCCCCTCACCACTCCTGTCACTCCCATTCCTCTCAGAATGGGCATAAAGTCAGGCTGCAGCATCTTGCTGCTCCAGTGTCTGCACCTCCTGGGGCCAACGTGAGGTCTGGTCTCGGTGTCTCACAGCCTCACCTCTGGGCCTTTTCTCTCTGTCCCCCAGGCCAAGTGAGGTCCAGAATGCTCACTTGCAGCCTTTATTGTCCTACCCCAGCTGCAGAGTTCCAAGCAAGGACCCACGTGTGGACCGCATCTTCACTCCCACTTCCTTCCTCCTCAGTTTGCCCCTCTTTTCTCACCTGTAGGTACTTCAATGTGAGACATGGGTCTCTTAGCTGTGCTTGTGCCTTGCATAGAGATCCTTCATTGAATGATAGTTGTTTCATTTGTTGTAACCTCCAGGGGAGTTTCCCAGGAGCATAGGATGCCTTCACTGTGAGTTTCTAATATCTAGCTCTTGTTTATTTTCTACTCCCTCCTGTAACTTCATTTTATCTTAAATATAATTATCTTTTACAATCATTATGAATTATTTTCAACTTCTTTATTTATGGTATTAAAGTGATGTACTGACTCTTACAGCATTTGTCTCTGAATTTTCAAAGCCAGGCTTTGAGTTTATAGAAAACCTTTCCTCTTTCAAAAATCCCAGATCTTACAAATGAAAAGCTCTTTGATTTTCAAGACTATTCTCTCCCTTTTGATTTCAAAATGCACTAATTTGCTAGGGCTTCCATATGAGACACCACAGACCTGGGTGACTTAATAACAAACATTTATTTTCTCACAGCTCTGGCTGCTAGAAGTCCAAAATCAAGGTGATGGCAGGGTTGGCTTCATCTGAGGCATCTCTCCTGGCTTGCAGATGGCCACCTTCTCACTGTGTCCTTACATGGTGTCCCCTCATCTGTATGTTATCTATGTCCTAATATTCTCTCCTTATAAAGACAAGAATCTATAGATTAGGACCCACCCATATGGTTTCATTTTATTTTAATTCTCATTAAAGGTATTAACCTCAACTACAGTCACATTCTGATATATTAGAGGTTAGGACTTCAACATATGAATTTGGGGTGGTGGGCACAATTGAGCCCACAACACAAAATAATCTATTTAGAGATTCGGTTAATGTCTAAGTTTTCTTTGGGGTCTTCTGTATCCTTTTTTCTTTGAGACAAATGAATAGCGGTTGTGGTGACTGACTCCATGGATGTTGGAGGGAGTGGGGATGGGTCTCAGAAATCTACACAATTTTCATAGCTTACAAAGATCTTCATACTCTTTCACTAACATTTCCAATCTCTTTCCTCAGTCTTCCCAATATTCACTTTCTCTGCTCCAGTCAGACAAGATTCTCAAAATTCCCATTGCCTCTCTCACTCCCGGGTCTTCAACCACGTTCTTCCCACCTCGAAATGCTTTCTCTCATTGTACTTCCCTTTACCTTGCTAACTCCTGCAAATCATGTGTCTCACTTTTTGCTTTTTCTGGTACCTAAAACTAGGTTAAGCTTTCCATAGCATATAATCAATCTTACCACTTTATAGAACTCAGTCATTATACTTTTCATTGTTTTTATGTAATACCTGCATTTTCTACTAAGCTATAAACTCAGTAGTGACAAGGACAGTGTCTGTGTTGGTCTCTTCTATATTCAGAATCTCTGCCACAATGTCTGACACAAGATAAATATTTGTTGAATGAATAAGAAAACCAACTCTGAGGTATTATTGGCTTGATACACGAAAAGAGTATCTTGTGAATTGCATCCACATTTTTTTTTAAAACTTGCTTTATTTATCAATCAGAATTGTTGGTTGTAAGCAGTAGAAATGTATTAATATTTAGGGTATTTAAGCAGAAACAGATATTGAATACCTTGCAGTATTTTCTGAAAAACCAGAGAACCAAGCTCAGAGGCCACAGTGCCAGATATAATGCCCCAAATCACAATGCAAAATTGCTGCTACCTTTGGGCACCCATTAGCATCACTAAATGCTAGGCACTAGAGCTGCCCATAGAAACACTGTCCCCGCTGCCTCTAAAAGCTATAACTGTTGCTTTGACTGCCTCCACCACCATTATCATTGCTACCACCAGAGACTTCACTGCCCAGGTACCAACCCTGCAGCCTGTCCTAACTGCCATGGTTACTCCTACTGCACCAGTGTCACTGCACCACCTAAATGGGTTCTGGGCAGATACCACTGCTTCATATCCCCAATTTTCATTTCACTGGTCTGTTGGGAAGAGCCTAAACTCTACCTACAATGGAGGCTGGGTAGGGGTCGGGGGGAATGCCTGCTATTTTAGTGTCTATAGTGGAATATGAGCTATGCCTTATAATATGAGAAATTCTCAGATATATGAAGGAGGTTCAGACACTGAGAGGCTAAAAAGAATGACAAATATTCACTGCATTGTTATTGCAGAAGAAAGAAGTTTTATGACCCCACAAAAAGCTATGTCTATGGGTGTGTGTGTGTGTGTGTGTGTGTGTAAGCATTTTCCAATCTTTAACATTAAACTTGCTAGAGCACAACTTTAAAAATGTTTATTAAGATGCTAACATCAATGTTCAGCTTTGCACGCTTGCAGCTGGTCATTTCTACCCTCAGCTCACATTCAATATCCATGTTCATCTCAACTATCCAAACCCCAATTTCTTCCATCTCTGCCTCCCTTTCCATAACCACCCTTTCTTCCCTATCTTGTATTCTACCTTTTTTTGTATGTGAATCTTCTCACTCCAAGAGGGCAGGGGCCATGTTACACAATCACGGGGGTGTAGTGTTTAGCGTGGGGCAATACACTCAATAGGCTCTGTCTCAGCAAACTAGTATTAATAGAAACAAGGGAGAAGCCTCGCCTCCCAGTAGTACTGCACTCTCCTCAGTCCTCAGGCTTTCTTTTGTTTAAGGGCTCGGGTAGCTATTTGGAGACACTGACTTAATTCTTTCATTCCCATGGATCTCAATTTACCTTGCAACACTTTCTCAGGCAGTTGCAAAATTAGGAAGCCTCTTTGCCCACTGTCTTTGAACTGCTGATCACACCTATGTGTTCTTAGATCACAGTACACGGCCAGCCCCTCAGTCCTCGTAGAGCCTTCTTCCTGCATCTTTGCCCTCAGCCTCCCTCCCTGAAACCTTCCATAGTTCCTCAGTTCTTTTCATTCCTGCTCCTTTCCACCAGGATCCTATCCTCTCTGGTGTCCTGGTTCTGAGTCACTTCCTCCTCTTTCAGGTGCTGATAAATGTAGTAAAATGAAGGTGGGGGACCTGAGGAGATCAGGAAGAAATAACAGGAAAGAGTTCCTCATAATGATCTGAGATATATATATATATTTTATATTTACACATACAAGGTTTGTCCAGAAAAAATCCAGCCATAAATGCCTCTATTTGTCATATTATATGGCTGTATACTTTCTCGACAGCCCTTGTATAAAGGCTTCTTATACTGAGGTTAATCTTTTGCTCGCTTACCTCCTCCCCTCTCTTTTTTATTCTTCTGCCTTCTATGAGTTTTAAGGTTATATTTTCCATATCCATCCTTTTAGTAGTTATGGCAGATATTTTAACATGGACACATTAAAAGTCTAATGTTAATCAATGTCTGTCAATTTATTCCCAGAAACAGACACTAATGCTTCATATCTAATCAATCTTCTCTAAAATTATATGCTAGTGTTGTTCAGTATCTAGTTTTATATTTTTTAATTTGACAAAGTATATATTATTTTGTACAGTGAATATTTGTTTAGATTTACTAACATATTTACAGAAATCTGTGCAGGTCATTTCTTTCTGCACCTGAGACATTCCATTTGGTATTACTCCTACCTGAAGGTCATCCTTGAGAATTATCCTTAATAAGAATCTTGTTTTCTTTTAGCCTGGATCTGTTATTCCTTCCACCCTTCTTGAAAGATCATTTTACCACATATTCCATTGTAGGTTGACGATTATTTTCACTCAGTGGTTTAAAGACATAATTCATTGTCTTCTGGTTTTCATTATTATTGTAGAAAAATCACTCAATCAAGCTATTTGTGGAAAGTCTGGACTCTCTTGTTGCTTAACATGTCTTCTTTTTGCCTTTAATGTTTTGTATTTTCATTATGATTTATATCTAGATGGGAATTTCTTTTTTATTTATCTTTGACTAGGATTTTTTGGACTCCCCAAATCTGAGGATAAATTTCTGTTTTTTTTGTTTTTCATTTTTTTTAAGTTCTGGAAACTTTTGGCCATTATCTTCTAAACTATTGCTTCTTCCTCATTCTCTTCATTATTTCCTTCTGCAATTCCAATTAGACATGTGTTAGAACTTCTCTGTCTTCAGTGTCTCTTAATCCCTTTCTCCCCTTATTTTTATGGTAAAAGACTGTCTCTTTGCAATCTGCAGTAGCATTATAAAAAAATCCACTCCTAGCTAAATATAATTGGAAATACAGGGCTTCAGAAAGAGAGTTGAAAATACCAAACAAAAGTTTAATCTTCAATCAGCTCTAAACAAACACATTAGCCATCATGTCCTCAGTGCCAGCCAGGCCCTTCTTTGGAAAATTCACCCCCATCAACACTCCCTTAGTCCTCCACATGACTGTGATGACCCTGATCTTGAGAAAGAGTTAGGTCAAACAAAATACAATTTGGTCCTTGTTCTTTGTCCAGAGAAACTAAAACTTCTCTCTTTGGAGGCTGGAGATGGAGAAGACATGTGGTTCTCCATATCAGCTTGAGTTGTCTGCTTCAAACAGAGAATGCAATTATTAAGTATTCTGTAGAAGAGTATGACACTTGCCAAGCTACCCAAAGCCTAGCCAAGATCCCATATTGGTTCTTTAATTTTACTTAGAAACTGTATGTTCAGGTCAATTCCACCTCTAAAAATCTTTAAGAACTGCTGGTCCCATATCTGACCTTGTCACAACAATCACAACACCACACCTGTTGTTTGCAACACAGAGATAGCTGGACACCAAAAGTATGATCTCCATTTTCAGATGCTGAGTTTGATGGATTTACAGTGAGAAATTCTGTCCACCTTTGTACAAGCAGCCACCATGTTACCTCATTACCCTACATCTAATGGCCAGATTAAAGAATGACATACAAGTAGCTTATTTTCAAAGTGCATCATTCCCATTGCCTAGATCAGGGGTGTCCAACATTTTGGCTTCCCTGGGCACATTGGAAGACTTGCCTTGGGCCACACATAAAAGATTCTAAAACTCACAACAGCTGATGAGCTTAAGAAAAAATGGTCACAAGAAAACCTCATCATGTTTTAAGAATTTTTGTTGGGCCTCATTCAAAGCCATTCCAGGCCACAGGTTGGACATCCCTAGGCTAGATTATCATGACTTTTCATGTCATTCTCACTTCAAAAACAGAAGTCAGTGTAACTGAATGATTTTTTTTTTTTGCCATCTCTCTCCAGACCTAAGTCACAACTCACCAAATATACACATACCATTTCAAATTTGTTTTGGAAATAGGTATTTATAATAAATAACAAAGACTTTCTCTACACAATGTTGTATCTACACCTGGTGTTAATAAATTGTTATTTATACCATGAAAGCAATTGTGTTCTATGATCTCCATGGGGTTGAGGTGGGTTTTTTCTCTATCATTGAGTGCACAGGACAAATGTATCTTAATAACAAAAGTTCTAGAAAAGTATTTCTCAAAGAGTGCTGCACAAAACAAGGGTACCTCAAAAAATTGATAGATGTTACATTTAAAAAAGTATTCTATAGTCAGGCAATTTTGAGAAACACTGTATTAAACAAGGTTAATAAAGTTAAATAGACTTATTTACTGCAGGACTTCTCAGACCCTTTACTATACTAATATACATTGTAAATCACAAAGAAGAAGATAACATGTAGTACCTTTTCCAAATGTATTGGACCACAGAGTACTTTGTTGTTGAGCATCTTACAAGAGGTGTTCCATGAAACAGACTTGAAAACACGCTTGGAGAGTAGATATTGCATAATTGCTCAACTTCCTTCCTCCTGAGGTTAAAAAAGCTGCAAGCATCTCTTTTGGAGCCATCTGGTGTTGATTTTTCATCTGTCAGCTGAGATAGCTCTGTCGCAGCCATTTGAAGGAGATGTTCCTTGTCACAAAGTGTTTGATCTGACCACTCTAAGAAAGCACAGAGCTCCCTGCCTCTCCACATGGTCTTCCAAGACAGCTTAAACCCAACCCTATTCCTGGAATCTATTCCTCACTCACGCGCTTTGGCTTGTCAAACTTGACTTGCTCTCCATTGGGCTCAGTGCCTTGGTCTTTGGTGGCTGCTGTTATTTTCAAGAATTCATTCTTTCTCAGCCAAGGAACCACCAAAAAAAAAAAATTCATTCTTTTCCTGTTTATAAGACTTGGATCTGGATCCTGCACTGTGTTTTGGGAGAATACCACTCTGACCCTCTAATGGTATGTTCACACTTTTACCCACTTGCCCTCATACTAGTGGATTTTTGCTTCCACCTCCCCATACATCCTTTCCAGCTTATTCTGGCCCTGTCCTTCACCTGTGACATTGCCCACAGCGGTGATGACACATTGACTATTGATGTTCGCCAGGACCAGAAAAATATTGGAAGAAACTCTCTTGTCACCAAAAAGACCAATGAGTGCCCCCTTGCATGCTAAGACTCAATAGCAGTGCTTAGGCCCTTTTGATTTCCTGTGGTTTTCAGGTTAGTCAGTGGGTATCTCAGAGTCATTTTACAGAAATAGACAATGGCATTATAAAGACTTGTTCTTTCTATATATTTTAGCATCGTTTATCTGTTATACCACACTCCATAAACCTTCTCATTCACATGTTATTAGGAGTCAAGACAGCTCTCTGCTTGTAGACCAGAGATTGTGATTGGTCTATTGTTATATTTTCTCTGCTTTTGCTTTTTAGTTATGTTTTTCTAAGTCCCTAAATCCCTACAGCCAGAAATATCTTCAAATTAAATTTTATTGTTCATATTCTAGGCCACACACACTTGGTTCTTTATGTGGCCTTGAGTTTTGCTGCTGAGATGCTTGTGCGTGATATTCTCGTGGTGAGAAAATGTGCCAAATTCAGCCTATTTTGCAGAACTCTTTTATTTCCTAAGGCAAACTCGGCATAATTTTTGTTAAAGTTTCAGTTGGGATAACCAATATTCTTTCTCCAAAGTCACTTTTCAAATTCCTTGTCAATCAGTTTAATGAAAGTACCTGACTTCAGAGCAGCCAAATGGCACCATTTCTTGGAGTAAGAGTATATGCATGTGCTTGTCTATGCAAGAGTATGTGGGGGTGGGGGGTGGGGGGCAGTTCAGGGGAGATAATAAGTCCATCATTCAATGACATCATGAAGCAAGAGCATTTAAATGTCTTTAAAATTGGCAAGGTTATTTATTAATTGAGAGACAAGTACCATCCCAAGCAGGATTCAGAAAGATAATTCTGTGCTCATTTTCATTACCTGGGATGAGTATGTTTACAAAGGATTTCAGAGGATGTTTTAAATCACGTTTTTATGGAATATGACTTCCCCATGCTGAAGTGACCCAGGTTCACTGCCCTCAGAAACACCTGTTCTCGTGTGCTCACACCTGTCTGTATCTGTTTGTAGAATCATTTCCTCCCTGACAAGGGCACTTACCTTCAAGCCTGGGCCAGGTGCTTATTTCAAGCTGCTCTATTACAGCTTGGCTCCTCTACATTCTCTCTCTGGACACATTCTCACCTCCAAGTTAAGACTACTTGCAAGTTATTTCCTTGCAGCAATTGGCTCTTCTTCCCATCCACTTAGCAAAAGCTCACTCATCTCTCAGTGTCAACTCATACCAATTCAATTCTAAACTCCAAAAGGGTAGAGGCCATATCTCTTGTATTTTCAATTACTGACCCATTGCATGGCATATAATAAATTCTCAGAAAATATTTATTGAGTAAATAGCACATGAATGATTGTGTTTTGTACATGGGCTACAGAATCAGGAAAACAGTTGAGCCATGTGTCAACTGACCCATCATGCAGAAGCAGCTCTAATTATTTACCTGTTCATTCCCTTGATAGGTACTAAGCCCCAACTGTGTACCAGCACTCCAGAAGGTTTTGTGGGGCATACAAAGTTAAATCAGACTTGAATCCCATTCTCCAGAAACCTGTAGTCCAGTAGGGGAAACTTGATACGCACATCAATAACTAGAACCCAAGGTTGAAAATGACAAAAAAAACCAACAGAGAAAAATTATGATAGATAGAAAGAGGAGAATGTTAAAATGAGACTCAGCTGTCTCACTTTGAGAACAACCTTATAGGTGCCAAGCACCTCACGGTGACCTCGCTGCCCCAGAGCAGGGTGCCTGACCATTTATACAGGGCAGACCAAGCGCATAGAAGAGTTGATGTGGCAAAGGCCAATGCAGGGGGGGATTTCTTTGGAGACAATAGTCAGTGAGCTGTCCTCTTACCAGTGGGGAAAAAAGAGTTGCTTTCCTTTACCTCAAGTCAAATGATGGGGCTCTAAGGGCACCTTGGAAGTTTGGGGAACGTGAGGACTTGTGTATTAACCTTAATATGGTCACGTAAAGGTGAGCAACTAGCCAGCAGCAGAGCGAAGAGAGGAGAACAAATGTATAAGGAACAAGCTGCCATTCCACAAACAGCAGGGCAGAGGCTTTTCAGGAAGGAAAGATGTAGATCTCATGAGAGGTAGCTGATCTGGAATCTTCTCCAAAGGAATGATGCTGAAGAAGATTCCCTGGCAGGGAGAAGACCCCAACCAAGAGGGTCTGTGTGGTGTGTGTTTGGAACCCCAGGATAAAGCAGCTGCCTCAGGACAAGCATCTGTACACCTGCCTTCTGAACTCTCAGCAGGACGCCCTCCAGAAAACCCACAAAGGTACTTCATCCAGGGAGCCAGCATCCAGGGAGAACAGGTAGCACACCATACCTGCTCTGGCATGAATCCCACTTGCCTTGAACTGACTCTCAGGGCTTAGACAAGCCAGCGCCAATGAGCAGAAAGGGTGGCCGGGAATTGATGAAGAAGCCAACCAGGACCTTGACCTCCTCCCCTGATAGCTTCTGGGCCCAGGTCAGGACCCTGCTGGGGTAAGGAGAAGCCTACCTTAGATAAGAGTTTAAAGTTTTGATGATTACACTGGACCCAGCTGCAGTTACGTGATTAATAGGCTACAGTGGACTTAAATGCTAAAACGAAGGGACTATTTATTTGTTATTAGAGGGGACTTTTTAATGCTAAAACGAAGGGACTCTCTACTTGTTTTCTAAGCGTGACTTGTAAAGCCATGAGACCTGCCCAGTGCTTCATCAAAGGAGGGTTTAAACTAAAGAACAGGAGGAAAGAAAGAAATATGTGGCTGTCTTGATGGCATCTGTCTAGTGTAGTGACAGTTCATTGCATAAAACCAATTATAGTTGTAGCTGAGGACATCAGTTAAGGGAAGGGCAGGGAGAGAAAAGGAAAGATTATTTTTTCATTTTTGATCATTAATAAAGTATAATAGACATAAGTATACAGCTTAATACATTTTTACAAATCGAGCATACCCATATGACCAGCAGCCTGATCAAGCTATAATACCTCAGGAAACACGTTTGGGTTGGCTCCCTTTCAATCACTACTCCTTCCTCGGTACTGATGTCTAACTGCGGAGGGGAATTTTGGCTCTTTTGTACTTTACATAAATAGAATCATATGCATTTATGCACTGTGTACTCTGATGATATTTTCATTTATATTATCTCTTTTCATCTTTACCACAGTTTTGCAGGTATATTTTATCCTCATTTGTTAGAGGAGATTCTGAGGGTTCAGAATAACTAGGAAGTTTTCCCCAAGTCAAACAAACATTATATTTGAACTGGTTTGAAAGAGTAGATCCACTTTCCTATTTGAAGAAAAGTAATGGGAAAAGGCATCCAGGCAAGATCATTATAACAAAAGCAAAAATGGCAGGAAAGGAAAGGTGTGATATTCCTTTTTTTTTTTTTTTTTTTGCTTTTTGGTATGTGGATACCTCCCTGACTGGGAATCGAACCCAGGCCGCAGCACTGACAGTGCCAGTGCTGAAGCCTTAAGCCACTACACCACCAGGGAACTCCCTGATATTTCTTTTGACAAGGTCAGAAAGAAAACTTGGCAGACCAGACTATCGAATTTCCTAAGCAAAAATAAAAGTTTTCATCTTCACTCTTGAACCTCAAGCTTTGTGAGATTTACTAAACCAGGAAAGAAAAGCTGGTGGTTGGATTGAGAGTCCCTGAGTCTACAGTTGTGTCTCTCTCACCCTGTGAAACCCCCCAAACCTTCTGACCCCAGCAGTCAACTTGACCCTGTGCAACACGTCCAGATTGGCCAGCCTCTTGCTTGTCAAAGGATTTGGCAAAAACTCCCAAGGCAAAGGTTCCTGCACATCCTGAACTCAGCTCTTGTGCTTTTCTTTCTTTGGAATCTTAACCCCTCCAGTCCTCATTGCTCCCAAAGCTCTCTGACAGCCTATGGATTTTATCTGACTTCCAATCCTTGGAAGATTGGACCTGCTGGACTTCTCCACTCTACCAAGAAGTGGAAGTCAAATTTTGCTTTTCATTTCTTTATTGGAGGTTATTTTATTTTAATAATTGATTTTGTAGAAGTATAATAAGTGCAAAGATTTTAGGTGTTGAGGAGATGAGCTTTTCCAAATGTACAAGGAGGCACCCCCTCCCAAAACCGGAATCATCTTCTGGAGGGCAGGCCCCTAGTACACAGGCGCCCCCGCTAGGTGAGTGTTCTAGGAGCCCACCCGCGTCAGTGCACCCGCTGGTGGTGGTGTGAGAGGCTGCGTTTGGCTTCAATGAATCTTTTTGGAGACTCAACGAGTTTGCCCATTTCATGATGGTTAATTTATAATACAAGAACAATGTGCAGCATGACAATGCACCTGCCCACAGCGCACTGAGTGTTCAGCAGTTTTTGACAAAAAAATAGCATGACCCACATGCCCTACCCTCCCTATTCACCCGATCTTGCCCAGAGCAACTTGCTTTGTTTGTTTGTTTCCTTGGATGGAAAAAGTCCTCAAAGGGAAAAGTTTTGCCAATGTGGAAAAGGTAAAACAAAAAATGGCAAAAGCACTAAAGGGCATCAAAAATCCATGAGTTCAAACAAGTTGACAATGCACTGTAGAAAAAAAATAAATTAAATAAATAAATAAATAAATAAAACAAGAATTTGCGAAAGCCCTAAAAAAAAAAAAAAAAAAAATCCATGAGTTCAAAAACTGTTCTGAGCAGTGAAAAAAATTTCCCAATAGGTGTATTGCATCAAACGGAGAGTACTTTGAAGGCGACTGAAGTTTAAATATGCACAAATAAATACACAATTTTTTATAATTAAATTCCAGGTTTTTGGGTCCCCACCTCATAAGTATCCACATAACCAACACCCCAGTCATAACATGATATAGAGTATTTCTATCACCTCAGAATATCCTTCATGCCCCTTTATAGGTAAACTTACAGAGAGAAACATTGTTCAGATTTCTATCACAATAAGTTGGTTTTACTTGTCCTGATTTCCAATTATATGGAAATCTACAATGTGTTCAATATTGTGTCTTGCTTCTTTTACTCAACATATTGTTTTTGAGACTCATCTATATCATTGCATTTATGAGTAGTTCACTATTTTTATTCCTGAGTGGAATTTCGTATTATGAATATACTATATTGTCTACCCATTCACCTGTTGATGGACATTTCACCTAAGTAAGTTTGTGGTTACTGTAACTAATGATATCATGAACATTCTTGTACAAGTCTTATTGTGGACATACATTTTTATTTTCCTTGGTGGTATAACCTAAGAAAAGAATTGCTAAGTCATATTCATGAGTATATATTTAACTTAATAAGAAATAATTATTTTAAAATATTGTGAGCAATATATGGAAGTTCCAGTTGCTTCACTCTTGTAGGCATTTCCTAGAGCTATAATAACAAAGTCCCACAAACCAGGTGGCTGAAAACAGAATTTTATTGTCTCCCAGTTCTGAAGGCTGGCATTCCAAAATTAACATATTGACAAGGCTATGTATGCTCCCTCCAGATGCTTCAGGAGAGGATTCCGCTTTCCACATTTAGCTTCTGGTAGCCCCAGATGTTTCTTGGCTTCTAGAAACATCACTTAAGTCTTCGCCTCCATTTTCACATGTTTCCTTAAGGTTCTGTCTTCAGTAGTCATTTGTCCAGGACCCTACCCATATTAGATGAGGGGGTCAATCCCACCCCAGTATGATCTCATTTAATTACAACAATCCTATTTCCAAATAAAATCACATTCTGAGGTACCGAGGGGTTTGGTTAGAACATATCTTTTTTGGTGGATCACAATTCAACCTATAACAATATCCTTGACGACATTGGGTGCTATCAGTCTTACATTCTAGTAGGTAAAAGGTAGAGCCATATTTTGCCAGGTATAATACACTCCTGAGTACAATGCACACTCACATTTTTGGCCTAAACTTTCAGAGAAAAACTTTTTCATCTTAATTTTTTAATTCAAATTTTTATTTGTTTATATTTAGGTACTGGTTTTTTGTATTATAAAGGAATATGAGTATTTACTTTTTAACATACTATGGTACAAGAAATTTTATGTACTGGTAACAATATTTACTCATCATAGCAGACCCAGAATTCTTCATCACGGTCCGTATCAGAAGTATTGTCTTTTTCCATTTCTACATTACCGGAATCTTCTGAAGAGTTGCTTTCCTCATCCTAGTAAATTTCATCGTCCTCAGTTGTATCCATTGCATTGCTGATGCTGCATTTTTAAAACAATTTCACAACCACTTCCTTCTTGGCATCATTCCATGCTCTTCAGACCCAATCACAAACCTGGGTGATGGAAGCTTTCTTGATTCTGCCTGTAGGTGTTAAACCACTACCAGCTGACTGAGTCCATGATCTCCACTCTTTCTTCATTAGGGCCTTAGAGGGCTTGTTTACTGACACATCGAGAAGTTGCCAATTAATTGTCATATTCTAGGGTATTATTTTGCATATGGATATTGTTATTGATTTCTAGAGTTATATTTTTAACCCATAAGCATAAATAAAACAATTAAAAGCATTTATATAGATACAGAATTAGTCCTACCCATGTATAATGCTCATCCTTACTTTTTTCCTCACAAGTTCAGGCAAAAAAGTGCACATTATACACAGCAAAATACAGTATTTAATTGTGATTTTAATTTGCATTTATCTGATAACTGATGGGATTGAGCATCCTTACACTTACTTATTGGATAGTCTGACAATTAAGTTTCCAAACTTGCCATGATGTGCTTACGTTGGCAGTAAGGCTTCATAACCCTGGTATATCTGTGTCTCACAGCTGTGTTCGTGTTGATGTGTGGTGGTGTCTTGCTGAGTGATATTCATTATTGTTGTCACATGTTTTAGTGTACCATCACGAGGATGTCAGAGCTTGAATTAGTGCAATGACAAACATTAAATTTTTTGTTAAGCTTGGCAAGAGTGGGAGTAAAATCAGGGACATGTTAGTCCAAGTTTATGGGAATAATGCCATGAAGAAAACGGTAGTGTACAAATGATTAAATGTTTTTCTAAGGGAAGAGAAAGCGTCACTGATGAAACAAGGTATGGCGGCCAGTAACAAGCAAAACTTACAAAAACATTTTTAAAAATCTTTGAATTGTGCATCAAATTCGTCAGCTGCCTGTGAGAAGCATAGCAAACCAAGTAAACATTGATAGAGAAACCCTTATGAAAATCTTAACTGAAAATCTGGCATGAGAAAGGTGTGTGCAGAAATGGTCCCATAGGAGCTCACCAATGAACAAAAGTAAAGGAGAGTCAAAGTTTGCCCAGACCTTTTGGAGAGGCAAGATGATATTTTCAGCCATGTAATCACTGGTATTAACACATAGGTGTACTAATACAACCCTAAAACAAAGTGTCAAAGTGCACAATGGAAGTTAGCCAATTCTCCACGACCAAAAAATTTCCGTCAGTCCAAATCAAGAGTGAAAACAATGTTGCTATCCTTTTTTGATATCAGAGGAATTGTTCATTATGAATTTGTACCAACTGGACAAACAGTCAACCAAGTTTACTATTTGAAAGTGCTGAAAAGGCTGGGCGAAAAAGTTAGGTGAAAATGACTTGAACTTTACACCAACAACTCATGGCTCTTGCATCATGACAATGCACCAGCTCACACAGCACTGTCTGTGAGGGAGTTTTTGACCAGCACACAAATAACTGTATTGGAACACCCTCCCTACTCACCTAATCTGGCCCCCAATGACTAGGGCTGGCCTCGGTACATAGCTTCTCAAGGGGAGTACTTCTAATGTGACCCTGGTGGTATTCAGCAATGAGGTATGTAGTACTTTTTCTAGGATGAGTTCATGAACTTAATTGTCAGACTTTGTGTATATATTCTTTTTTATGAAGTGACTGTTCAGACTTTTAAAATATTTAAATTGTCTTTCCATTAGTGATTTGGTGGTAATATGTTGTGAATGTTTTATTTCTGTCTATAGCTTGCATTTTTACTTTTTAAAATTTTCTTACTGTCTTAAGAAATTTTGGCTGTCAAAATTTTGTTTAGATAGTCTATGTTTTCTTCTCCACCTTTATAGTCTTAACTTTTACATTTAAATCTGTCATCTGTTTTAATAGTGAGAACAGATTAGCCTTACTCAGTCTTAAATGGAGAGGAATCTACCTTTCATTAAGTATGAATGTTAGCCATAGGTGGTTTTCAGAGATGCACGTTATTAAATTGAGGAAATTTAATAGTTGAACTTTGCTGAGACTTTTATCAAGAAAACATGGTAATTTTTTTCAAATGCTTTTTTGCATATATAAAGATGATTATTTTTCTTTTTTATTTAGGTAATGTGGTGCATCATGTTGACTGGCAAGTGTTAAACCAGTCTACCATCCTGGTTTCAAACCCCTTGATCTAGATTTTTACCCTTTTTATATATTGCAAGTGAAGTTGTTAACATTTTGCTAAGGATTTTTGCATCTATTGGGCATGAAGGATGCTGATCTTTAGTTTTCCATTCTAGTACTATCTCTGCCAGATTTTGGTATCAGGATTTACTGGCCTCATAAAATGAGTTGGAAAAAGTTCCACCTCTGTTTTCAGATATCGCGTGTGTAAAATTGGTTATTATTTATTCCTTATAAGCAGGATTGAGTTCACTAGTGCAGCCATCTGGGCCAAAGATTTTTTCTGTAGGAAGATTATGTATGTGATTGCTAAATAAATGTGGGACACTTCTGATTTTCTGTTTCTTCTTTTGTAAGAAGAAATTTTGGTAATTTGTGATTTTCAAGAAATTTGTCTATTTCTTAACAGTTGTTGAATTTATTGGCATAGAACTATTCATAGTATCCTCTTACTATATTATTTTAATGTCTATAGTATTGAATTATGCCTCCTTTTTATTTTTGATGTTGATAATTTGTGTTTTTATTCTGTTTATTTTTTCTTTTGACTAGTATTGGTAGGGTTAATTATTTTGTTCATCTTTTAATGAAACTATTGGTTTTGTTCATTTTCTTTATTGCTTGTCTATTTTATCTTTTATTTATTTCCACTCTTTCTTATTTCTTTCTTCTATGCATTTTGTAATTAATTCACTGTTGTTTTCTAACATGTGAAAATCTTAGATTATTACTTTTAAATCTGTCTTCTTTTCCAATACACTCGTTTAAAGCCATACATTTTTCTCTTATTACTACTTCAGTTGTATTCTACAAATTTTGTTGTGTTCTCATTATCATTTAGTTTTAAATGTTTCCTATTTTCTTTGCAACATATTTGATGCATTATTTACTTAGAAATGTACCTATTTTCTAAACATATTCTATGTATTTTTATTATTAATTTTTTACTTTAATTCCATTGTGGTCAACAACATATTCTTTACAATATTTAATTTTTAAAATCTATTCTGCTCTTTTTTACAGTCAAGAATTTTATCTATCTTGGTAAATGTTTCATGTGCACTTAAAGAAATTATACTCATTTACCCTGCAGATGTTGGATATAATGTCTTATTAGTGTGAATTAGATTATGTTACTTGTCTTACCATAGTATTATTGATTTGGTTTTTACTGCTTGTTTTATTAATTACTAAGAAAGGGTTATTCAAGTCACCAGCTATGATTGTGATTTTATCTATTTTTTAATAACCTGCATATTTTGCTTCATATACTTTCAATTTCTATTATTAGATGGTTATATATTTAGAGTTATTATGTCTTGAACTTAATATAATTATAGCATATTCCCCTTTATAGCTACCAATAGTCTTTATTTAGAAGTCTATTTTTTCTAATATTAACATAGCCTCACCAGCTTTATTGGGTTTAGCATTTTCATGGTGTATCTTTTTTTATCATTTTACATTCAAATGATTGATATACTAATATATAAAATACATGTGTTATAAACAATATTAAGTTGAATCTTGTGTTTTTATTTATCCTGATTATCTCTGTCTTATAATTAGAATGTTAATCTATTTGTATTTAATGATATTGTTGGTAATGTTGGGCTTGAAACTTGCTATTTGTTTTCTATTCGTCCTATTTGTTTTTATTATATTTTCTTCCTTATTTGTCTTTTTTGGGGTACATTGAATATCAGTTAGTAATTGTTTTATTTCTTTGTTAGTTTTTTAGCCACAAATCTTTGACATATTTTATATTTAATGTACCTTATAACTGTATAAACTCAATCACTCTTATCTCCTCTTTGTGCAATAATTATTACATATTTTGCTGTTGATATGTTATAAACTTCCTCAATAATTGTTATTATTTTTGCTTTAAATTTTTAATGTCCTTAAAGAAATTAAGAGAAAAAAATATTCATCTATATCTATTTATACATTTATTACTTGTGGTGCTCCTGAGTTCTTTCTATAGATCCAAATTTCCACCTTATATCATTTCCTTTCAGATTCAAGAATTTCCTTAACATTTCTTTTGGTGAATATCTGCAGAAAATAAATCATCTCCATATTCTTTTATCTGAAAAATTTTAATTTTTCTTCATTGTTGAAGGGTAATTTTATTAGATATAATATAGAATGCTAAACTGATAGTTTTTATTTCAACACTTTAAAGATGCCATTCTGTTGTGTTTTATTTTGTTTTAATTTTTATAAGAATTTATTTGAGACAAAACTGATGACAGGAAGCAAGATCTCAAGTGCTCTCTTCATTGTCTTGATTTTTTGATTCATTATTTTCTGATGAAAAAAATCACATATCATTCTGATGAAATACCTATTTTTCTGTTTTTATTTCTTTTTTTTCTTTTTTTTTTTATTGGAGTGACATCTGTTTATTTTTCTGTTTTTAAATTTTTCTCTTTATCTTTAGGTCTTAACAGTTAGACTATAATTTGCTTATATGTGGTATTCATTGTATCTATCTTTTTATGAGTTCTCTGAGCTACTTGGATTTGTGGGTTGATGTATTTCTACTAAATTAAGAAAAACATTTTATCTTTTTTTTTTTTTTTTAATTTTACTTCTGCCCTTTCTCTCTCTCCTTACTTTCTGGTACTCCAAATACGAATAGGTCAGTCAGCTTGTCCCACATATCACTGCAGTTTTGCTATTTTTTTAATCATTTTTTTCTCTGTTGTTCAGTTTGGATCATTTCTATTCACTTGTCTTAAAATTAACTGATCATTTCTTCTGCAGTATCTAATCTTTTAACATCTATCCAGTAATTTTTTTTTTATTTTTTGATATTGTATTTTTCAGCTCTAGAATTTTAAGTTGGTTTTTCCTAGTTTCCACTTCTATTATGGGATTCCTTGTCTGTGCACTCATTCTGCTCATCTTTTCTTTTAATCCTTTAACATATTTATTTTAGCTGTTTAAAAATTTCTGTCTCGATGCTAACATATGGGTCATCTATGGATTTGCTTCTGTTGACTAAGTTTTCTCTTCAATGGTTAGTTTATATTTTTCTGCTTCTCTAAATGTCTATTAACGTTGTATTTTATTTTTAATATTATGAATGATACTTTATAGGAATTCTGTATTTTTGTATCTTTCCTCCAAAGAAAGTCACACCTGTAATGGCAAGCAATTAAGCTATTGGTGGATCAAATTAATCTTAAATACAGGTTTGTTTCAGGTTGCAATAGATTTATTTCCATTTCACATTTAATTCTAGCATGAAGCCCCTAGTCTGAGCTTATTTATAATGTGTGGCTTTTCTGAAATTTTAATGAAAAGTCTAAGATATTTACCAAACTCTTTGAACTGAGCAGAACTTGAACTTCAAACTCTTTCTCCCTAGCTCTGTGCTGCTGCTAAAACCTATAGCTCCTAGTTGCTACTTTTTGCTAGGCTTCTTATATTTTCACACTGTGCATTTATGGTTTTGCAGTCATTAAAGGAATTGAGGGCAATTTGAATGCAGAATTCAAGGGGTGGTATACAATTATTAATATAAAAGTCATATAGCTTATCACTCAGGATAGTTTAAATTATTCTGTAATAAACAATGAGAAAATCTCAGCTTTCAGTAGCTTAAAAGAAATAAGAATTAATGCTCACCTTGAACTAACACTCCAGCTGATAACAATTATAGATTCTAGACATTGGGCTTTATGTTAATATTTATTTGAAAAAATACAACTATCACACAAATCCCTTGATTTCAATCATATTATTACATAAGTCAGGTTAATTTGAATAAAATTAATAAATTTAAATAAAACTATGAAGAAAACAATAGTACAATTGATGCCTGGAAATGGACAAAATTTCTGAGTATGATATCTAAGTCACTGATATGCAACAAGTAGTGGTCTAGGTTATTCTCCCATATCCAAAGCAAATTTAGGTTAAGGAAAAGAGTTAGGTTGGGATGGTTACTTGAACAATAACAAACAATTAACTAAGGTAATATGGTCCTTTCTTTTAAAAATTGATTATATCTTTTGGTAGTATATCAGTAAGGAGGTATAGTCTTATAAAAATATTGGGTACATTCATAAATATTGAAAAATAATGGTAAGAGTTAATAGTTAGACTATTATAACTTGATGCTTTAACTAATACTGCCATTAACTTTTCCATGACTTGAGGTAAGTTATAACATTGAATTGAGTAATGATCTCTCTACTTTGGATTTCTTAATTTAAAGTTTGTAGAATAAACCATTTATTGCAATATAATTTGAGATTTGCAGAGAATGAGTAAAAAGAATTGGGGTTCTTCAGCAAGCTTATATAATTTTGACTTTGGCCATGAATATTATACATTTTTCCTGCTCTCCTTTCTGCTGATTCTTCAATGGCATCCCAGTGCAAGATTGATTAAAGATGGCAGAGACCCACATGCCACTATTGTTTGATTGAAAGTCCATGACAACCTGAATCTAAAGTGAATGCTTGAGTCAGCGTTAATGAATCAGTACATTCATAATTGGAAAATAAGCCTTTTTCTCCCAATCCCTGACTTGCTGATACCTCTCATTAGCTGGTGGATCTGAGAATGCCTGTGATAAGCATCCGAAGGCAAAGTTGAATGAAAAAATATTCTAATCCTATTCATAGCAGAAGAAAAGGGAAAGAAGCTGGGATTTCCCCCCCTATTTATAGTGTTTTAATTAAGCTAAGACTTTATTTTGTCACTTACATGTAGAAGGAATACACGAGCAGCTGCATTTTACATATTGAGTAGCTATAAATAGAAGAATTAATATAGAGAAGATTAAAAAGTTATGTGGATAATGGGTGTTTGTTACCTCCTGGAACACTATTATGTTTTCATTAAAGCCAGTTTGTACACCAGCTTTTTTGAAATTGAATTTTCTAAGCTACTAAGATTACATCCAGAATTCTGAACCTGGGAACATATATGAGAACCTCTCCTTTAACTCTTACTTAAAACTCTCAAAGCACAATTTATAATTATATATTAATTGCATGACTTTTTATTTAAAATCTCTTATTTTTTAGATAACTAGAACCTATTTTATTTGTAGAATAAGCAAAAGAATAACTTTTAAAGAGATTGATTATATAAAAATGCTGCAAATAATTGTCGAACATAGCAAATCATACAGAGGAAAAAATACAAACCTCCACATTTTAGAAAAAAGGAGAGAAATAAAAAAAGATGGAGTAATTAATATGTCCACTTTTTCTAATGAAAATACTAATGTTATAAAAACAGATTAAGTACATTGTATAAGGAATTTATAAAAAGACCTTATAAAATTTTATAAGGAATTAGTATAGTGCCATTTTTTTGAGTGTTCTTTTATCACAATCTACATGTCAAATACCATGTCAGATTTGGGGTGGGATGCATGTACTTGGAAAACCTGGTATCGTAGTTCAAAGGAGCTGGTGTTCTAGAAGGAAAAGGTTGAAAGTCCTCAGACACCTTATGGTGTGAATTTGAAAGATGGAGGGGTGCTCGCAGGGCTGGGTTGGAAGATGTCAGCCCCAGCGTTCTAAATTGGCTTCCTTATATCACTCTACTGATGTTACTTTAAAATCCTGTCACAGGAGTGATATCTGCACCACGGCATGCTCCAACTCAGCTCGGCCTTCTAATAAGCAGGCTAGATCTTTCACATCTCTAGCTTCTGGGAACTCTCTTAAACTTTGCCTGCAATTTACTATCTTCTTTCCATATTTCAATTTTTAATAACTTGTAATATTACCACTGATGCTGAGGCCACGAACAAACAGCTGATAAAAATACACCATATCATCTGTGAGGGAGGAAGTGAGCGAGCGCTGTGATTCCTTCTCTTTCTTTCTTTCTTTCTTTTTCCCGTTTTTTGTCATTAAAGCAATTCAAGTACATAGTTTTAAGTCAAGTAATACTACAAATATTTTAGAACACATGTTTTCTTGCCACACTTTATTATTAATTTCCCCTCCCAGAGGGGAAATGTCCCAGTCTTCTAGCCATTTCTTCCAGTATTTACCTCCATATTTCTAGATTACATGTTAAGTGCTATCTCTCGTGTTTTTGTGTTTTGTTTTTTCCAATATTGCCTACCAACTATGGGAGACTCTCAGGTCTCTAACCCCACAGAAGACATTTTCTTTTTCGTCTTTTCAAAATGTTCGTGGTTAAATTGTTATTAAGACTATGAAATGTTATTTTTAACTAAGCCATAAAGATCTTCCTAATGAAAGTATCCAAATTTCTCTTAATTATCCTGGATTCTCAGACAGAACTAAGAAGTTTTCTCTTTATGTTTTCAAGCACAGCAGGTAATCTCTCAGGTCACTTATCTCATGGCAGACATCCTTGGGGTACATTTCTTTCTCCTGCTTTTACCTCGACTGGATGCCCCCTTGACCTTGTCCTGGACTTCATGTGGCCATTTTCCTGTCAAATGTCCGTTTCTATAGGTATTTTCCTCTTGGGTTGCTCCGTTGTCTAGAGGAATAGAACAGGTATTTATTTATTTTTTGAGCATTGGATGTGTCAGGCACTGAGGTTTGTGCCTCAAAGAATTACTTCTCTTGATCTTCCTGGAAACATCACGGGTGGTTATGCTTAACCCTATTTCACAGATGGAGAACGGAGGCTCAGAGAGCTAAAGTGATTTTCCCAGGGTCACATCGCTAGCAAATGGCATTGATAGGCTGCAAATTTAGCTCTAGCTGACCCCAATGCCCATGCTATATTGTTACAGTACTCCTGATTAGTCCTAAAAGACTAGAGAAAAATCTCAGGAAAGACAGTCTTTTGTGCCATGTCAAGAAGTTAATATTTTTGGTAAGAAAAATAAAAACCTGAAGTCCCTCTTCCTTATTTATCCTTTTCTATCCTATCCTCCCCTCCATCTCCAAATTCCATTATACTTGCTGCCTCCTCCTGACTCTGTGGGAGTACCCACAAGACAACAAACTTACGGATCGCCTCTCCTGTTGATAACTTTTAAATGTTTTGCTAAGAGTCTCTCTCCAAAAGACTTCTTTTCTCCCCTTTAGGGATGAGACTGTATGAATAGGAAGGTAGTTGATTATCTCTTTCTGTCAGTTAGAAGGGGTGGTCAAGAAATTCACAGAATGGACTCTTGCTCACACCTGCTCCTACCTCTTAGGAGTGTCCTTTCCCCTTGCCATTTGAGGCTCTTGAGCTCCTATTTCTTTGGAATATACCCTTCCCTACTAATAAACTCTCTCTTATTTTCCTTTTCATAAACTGCTTCTCGGTTTTTCCTCTAAAGAAAAGAAAAAGAAATTCATAGAATGAAGGGGAAGAAAAGTTTAAAAAATCTATTCATTATTTTTCCTTTTGCCTTCAAAATAGGCTGAAGACCTCTTTGTCATCTATAAATTTCTTCCCTCAAAGCTGTTTCTTCATATGTGGGAACAAATAATAATCAGTCAGAGCCGGGTCTGGACTGTTCGGAGGGTGCTTTCACGTTGGGAAGCCACAGTCGTGAAGAGTAGCCAACACAACATTGCTCTTCTGCACAGGAGCGTTGTCTTGCAAAAGCAGCACCCCTTTGGTCCATTTTCCTCTTGTTTTCTCCTTCATAAATTCAATTTAACTGATGCAGCAGACTGGATAGTACTCTCTAGTTTTTGTGACACCCTTATCCTTGTAATCGATCAGCAGGATACCTTCTGTATCATCCCCTCAACAAAAGAAAACCAATACCCATGATTTCTCTAGCCGACTGCAACACCTTGAACTTCTCAGTGAGTGGTGTGCCATTTTCATGCTACTGCAGGGACTCCTGCTTTTACTCAGTCTCACAACGTTGAATACTAAAGAACAAACAGGTGTTTATTTGTTAACAGAGTCTATTTTATCTATTAATCAAGAAAATTAATTTCTATCAGGATATCTCAATGGATATGTCCAGGAGGCAGTTTGCAATCCATGACTGAAATTTCAAAAAGAGATCAGAGCTTCAGAGAAAGATTTGTGAATATCTCTACTGAATGTATAATGAAGCAGCAATATTAGTAGAATATTGACTGGGGACAGAAGATGATTCTGATCATGTAGACTTTTTCATGAAAATATTTCTCATTGATGGAAATAAATGCCTTATCTCTGGAATTTTTAAAATGTAGGATGTAAATTTTTTATTAAATATATAATTCATTTAGTCTTCAAAAAGAATTAATGCTTATATATGGTTAAAATGTCTATTTAAAACAAATATGAGAAATCTTCACATATGGAAATAAATATTTAAAACAATAGTAAATACAAATAACACAAAATCAAATGTATTCACTGATTACAATGTTATAAACTGTATAAAAGCCTTTTTATGAGAATTAGAAAAAATTAGAGATGTTAATGATTGAGTTTTCTTTTTAATTATGGCAATTTTTGGCTCACAAGTTAATATAAATATTGGTAGAAAAAATACCTTCAACTTGAGATAATCTTCAAACCAGTTACTAACAAAAATGTACTTACAACATTTTTTGGCTCATAATAAAAAAATGTGAACTCAGTTTTGCTCTCAAGACGTGGAAATGTCCATTATTTGCTTTCAAATGGAAATGACCTTGTTTTCTGAATTTACAAGATAAACATACTTAAAGTATGATGCATTTAAAAGAAAAATATTATGTAAGTCTGTACTACAAGCTACCACATTCAGAACTAATTTACTGAGACCCTGTGGTCTCCCAGATTTCATAATAAAACCCCTTATGAATGAAAAATTTTAAATACTAATAGCTATTTTTAAAAAGTCCCAATGGTTATTCCAGAACTTTGTGAAGATCTAAGCCATGTGATGAAAAATTCTGGGAACTCTGAAAATCTCTTCAAGACTAGTGAGCAAAAGCAGAATTTCAATTTCTTTCAATTATCCTTGCAAATGGAGTAGTTACAAACTGCTTAACAGCAAGATAGACTTAGTAATCTTTCAGTGCACTGTATTTAGAATGGCTTCAATAAGTATTCCTTTGATGACACACTTTTAAATTATTCGCATACATGCAGATGCTTTCACAGATTTAAAGGAACATAAAAATCCATTTAATATTAAAACTCGATTTTCATCTCTTATAAATTATTGATTAGCCTTAATATGGATACATGTGTAGATTGGTTCCTATTTGTAATCAAATTTATTTACTCTGTTTCTATTTTTTAATATTTAGCTCATTTTTTCATTCATTTAGGGGTCTGATAAATACATCGTATATAAATTGCCCTTCTCCCCACTTTGAATTATCTCTTTATGAGAGATTTTTGAAAATGAAATTACAGATGAAAATTCCACTCACATTGATTGGCAGCCTACTGATTGGCTGCTCTGTGGTGCTTTTACTTGCATTATCTTAAAAACGAAAATATTTTTACACATTGGTATATTTTTTTCTAGTGACTTTTCCTATGAATCTAGATTTACTATTCATGTAATTTGTATATACTTTATAAAAATACAACCTGGGTCCCTTAAAATATTCTTTTCTGTTAATAGAATCTTCATGCAACTACTCCATCAAGTGAAGGGAGTAGCTCTCACAAATGCCTCTTTGATGGACCACTTAAGTTGGTTGTCATTTTTCACTGTGGGAAAGAATAACACAAACTCCTTACACATTTCATAGTCTTATCGTAGCACAGAGTAAGATGTGGCTCAGCTGATTTATAGATTGCCTGGTGACTGGGCTATCAAAAGGCTGACAAGGTTAAGAAAATAAGATCAAGAAAAAAATGACGTGCACCCAAATAATGTTTACTTTTTGTATTGGGTTCTTTCCCCCCCTCATACATAGATGTCTTCCATGTTTATTGTGGAAAAATTAGAAAATGTAAAAAAGCAAAAAGAAAAGAAAGTTACCCTGTATTATACTTTCTAGAAATCATTAATAATTGGATAAATAGGTTCCAGAGAAGTAAAATTGGAAGTACAGGAAAATTAGGGATTCTCTGTACTTTACTTCCTTAGTCTCTCTATCATTCTTTCTACTTTGTAGCAGCTCTGACTAGAACCCTGCTGGCACTGGTTCAGGAAAGTACAAGAATTTCTCTATCAGAGGATATGTAAAACATGGGGAGTCTTATCATCTGCCTGAGGGTAACTCAACCTCTCCCACTCATCACCCACCCGTATTCCACAAAAGGAAGACATTTTGTCCATCCAAGTCAATGTTTTACTTTTCCATCAGCTCCCCAAGCCTATCTTTTAATGACTAATTTTTCTCTTCAAGTCTGCCTTTTATGTTGATCACAGTGGGCTTGAGAAGAGAAACAAATGAATTCAAGGCAAATTATAGGGAAATTCTGGGGCCCAGATTCATAAAGTGCACATTGGGGTCCTCAAATATTTAAAGGCTGCAAAGCCTCTTACTGAAAACAGTCATCTCAAACTGAGAGTTGCTGTAAGGTTAGCAAAATTACTTTGAAATCCCCTCTTGCTATTGGCAAATTTAAATAGGAAGGAAAAGAAATCATTAGCTTAATCTTTCTGGAAACAGCTCCTAAATTGAACCATCCAAAGCTACTAAAATATCTTCAAAATTCTAAGACCGCATGCAAACTACTAACTAAATATGTCTAATTCATGTTTCTTTTAAACAGCATATATAGGTCCAACTTTTAACTATTTATGTTCATTACATTAAAACCATTGAAAAACAAGTACCATTAATGAAAATGTATCCATTTGTAATACAAATAAACTCTTTTGAATCAATACATAGATTCATCAAAGCCCTTTCTTTGCCTCCCTGACATACTGCTCATGGACTGTTTTTGGTACTTAACTCCCAATTAAAACATTATTCTTATGGGAAAATGTAAGCTTCTTTGCAATCATTACCTTAAAAGACTCAGTTTTTAGGAATATGTGATACTTTTGCCTGTTCCCTCATTCTCCCAGTATGCTATTTTTGGTTCTTTTATTGATTATCTTTATAATCTTAAATAATGCTACTTGTCTTTTCATCAACATTAATCAGTATCCTGACTCAGCGTTAAGATAAGAAACTAGCTTGCCTACCTTTTTCTGCCTTCCACCTTTGTGAGTTACACTTCTACATTGTAATGTTAACATTTATTCTGTTTTGCAGTTACAACTGATCCATATCTTGTCTGAAAGCTGACTTAAATGTTAAAAACTAATATATACCATTTCATATTTATACCTATGTAAATATTTTTCTCACATGGTTTAAGAAGTAATTACATCTTCCTTTACACGGTCACTATCTGACTCACTGACCACTTAAAAGAGAATATACTTTATTAAAAATATTCAATGAATTCTATTTTTTGCACCATTATTTTTTTGTTTATATGTTAATGTTATTTTATTGTACAGCTTTTGTTTTTTCCTGGAGTTTATAATTGCCATTTTCCCTTGTTCATAAAATAAAAGTCCTTATCAGATTCTCAAGTTGTCCTGCCCTCTCATTCATATCTCATCATTATCTAAAGCATGGAGTCCCCATTTTTCCTCCAAAGGACTTTCTTCTAAAGAGGTCCTTCCACCTCCAATATGGCTCAGCTTTTCCTACAGCTGCTGGCAGTGGTCATCCTAGAATGTCCTTTTACCACCACTCTGTAGCACGGGGCCTATGGGAGCCCTGCCCGTTGCCTATCATCTTCATCACTTCCCTTTGGAAGAGAACCCCAGGTTTTAACTGGGCATATTACCATCTGATCCAAAACACATTTCCCAGCCCTCCCATAGTTTGGTCTCACCATGAGGCAGTTCTGGCCAATGAGATGGAACCAGAACTGTAGTATAGAACTCCTCACAAAACTTTTTAAGGAGACTGACTCAGGCTTTATGGTCTCTTCATTTTCTCCTTCCTCAAACCTATGCTACAATAGCTGGCATTCCACTACCCATCCTGAATCATTACGTGACCTTGAGTACGGGGGTAATGCTGGGATGGTAGAACAGAAAGTCCAAAGCAATAATGTGTAGACATATCGGTTCTACATTGCCTGCCTCTGAAATTCTTTTTTTTTTTTTGCTTTTTGGTATGTGGGTAGCTCCCTGACCAGGAATCGAACCCAGGCCGCAGCGCTGACAGTGTCAGCGGTGAAGCCTTAAGCCACTACACCATCAGGGAACTCCTCTCTGAAATTCTTTTGTGTGAGAAAGCAATAATTCTCTATCTCATTCAAGTTTCTGTACTTTTTTTTGTTGTTACATGCAGCAAACCTACCTAATTCTCTCTGATAATGGATTGACGGTTTCCGATATCCCATGTCTTCCTCTTCCTTGCTTTTCTGAGTAGAGTCTTAACACTCTTCTGTAGTAACATTGATTATTTGTTTTATACCCACTTTCTAAATCTTTCTAGGCTTAGAGAATTTCCTCTTTTACGAATCTTGATAGAAGAAAAGAGACCATTTTCCTTTCTAAGAGCTGAAAATGCCAGATAATTGCAGCTAAGGCATAAACATTTGCTAGGACATTATAGTTAATTGCATCCAGAAGGTGGAAGAATAGAGAATGTGAAGAGGGCACAACTCAGTCCTTAAAAGTCTTTCTCTTAGAGGGACACCGATCACTTCTCAGAGACCAGTCACATGGCTTCAACTGGAGAAGAGGGTGCCTGAGAAATGTACTTCCCAACTAAAAGGATGCTATAAAGAAGGACCATGAAAGTTAGTGGTCTGTTAGCCATCTCTTCATAATTAGTAACATTAAATATCTTTATACACTGTTAAGCATCTGTCTTGTCTTTTTTCTTTTCTTTGTGTGTATGTATATATATATGTGAACTGATGGTTGATCTTGGCCCCTCTTTTAATTGGGGAATGCATGCATTTTCTCATCAACATCTATGAACTCACTATTGCTATCAACATTGATCTTTTACCTGTCATATTTTTGGAAATTGTGTTCTCCAATTTATTAGTTCCTTAATTATACTTATTATTGACTTTCATTTATAATTCAAGCATCATATTAAATCTTTCAAATTGCATTTTTTATTCTTCCATTGTTTTTGAGTATGTTCTATTTTTTCCTCAGAGATCAAAAATCATACATTAAAATACCCCTACCATTCTTAAAATATTAATAATTAAACTTTATACAACTTTAATTTTAATATGTAGCATGAGGTTAGAATCTTAATAGTTGTTTTCAGAATTACCAATTTCTATAACACTACTTAATTACTCTTCTTTATATATTAAATTTTTATACATAGCAGTGTCAGCTTCTGGAATTTTTATCTGTTTAATTGACTTTCTATCTGTTTTCCAATCAATACTATACCATTTTAATTATTTACTTCAAATGTTCATGGATGATTTTCCACTGAACAGTCACCTTTTTTGAATAACTGCTTAGTTATTCTTATCTCTTCCTTTTTCCAGACAATTTCTAGAATTACTTGGATAAGTTCTTGAAAAGTACAATTGAGATTTTAGTCAAAATGTTGTATAACCTACTAAATCATTTGGGAATGATTTGATCTCTCAATCTAGGAGTGAAATCTAAGTAGATAAGATTTTCCAAAACTTGTAGTATTTGATAGAATATTTCTTCACTCTTCACATTCAATGTTAAGCACTTATTTCAAAACTTTATTTCTAAATAGCTCCTGAGATTAAAATGACTAGCAGGCAAAGATGCACTGGCCCACAACTGAGGAAACAGAAATATGTGCTGCTTTAGTCTCAGAAGCTGTTATAGCTCTCATGACCTCTGCTGACTCATAGCGGTAAATATTCCAGACAGTATTCCTTAGTCAGGGAGGCTAACATTTTCTCCTTGGCCAGCTTCTGTGTATATGTTGGAGTAAGAAGATTTTGTCATGCATGTTTAGTTTTTAAAATTGTTTAAAAGAAAAGGAATTTTAAAACTATTAGCTCATAAGCAAATACCAGACATAAATAGTACACTAAAACAACATAAAAAACAAGCAAAGGGAGATTAGCATGGTTTCAAAACCCAGGATTTAGGTAAGAAAATAAAATAAGTGAATGATTGTAGAAAAGCTAAAAATATGTAATCAACTTTCAGTCCAGTGATAAAGGGTTAATTTTTTTAAAATGTGTTACTGTCCCTTGTAAGTCCCCCTAGAAATGCATGTCACTTTACTTTGATGTAGAAGAGGATCTCTAATATCTTCCTTCTGGCTCTTCCTTTCATGATTGCTGTTATTTATAGGTTAGGGATCCAATGTGGTGTTCAATTGAAAAGGATATAAATTTGAGATCAGGGCTAGGGAAATAAATACAGAAATGGATTCGGGTTCCACTGGACCTTCTGTGAGGTGAACTCAGATTAGAACTCAGCTTCAGATCATCTGATCCTGTAACACCTTTGATGGTATTTGTTGGTAGCCATGAACCAGTTTGGAGCTTCCACCTCTAAATTTGGGTATTTCTCTTTCCTGAGTGAAGAATCATGTAAGCTTCAAGTCCCTTTGTGGAAGGAGATTCATAGTAGACACATGGGGTATTACATTAGGGTTCTTACCTGTTTCCGCTTACATTTTTTTATTTTGTCTCCTCTTCATTCAAGGGTTCTAGATCTGGAAGTTTACTCAGGTCTTCAAATGGATGAGAGAATGTGACCCTATAGTGCAGTAGCTTACATTAAGCCTCTGTTTACCAGATCTGATATGTTTCAGGTTATGCAGATCAAGACTTTAGTAAAGTCATTTTTAAATTTATTTCTGTGAACCTACAATTAATTAACCTTATCTGAGATCTTTCTTTAGCAATTCTTTTTAACAGGGACTTCTGAGCCCACCTTATCCCCTATTTTAATGACCATGCTTACTTTGCCACATGAGCCTGGTCAATCTGGGCTCCAATTTCTCTAATAGTCAGAACCCTTTGGGTTGCAAATGACAAAAAACAACAACAACAAAAAAAAGGTTTTTAAAAGCACAAGCCACAAAGTGAATTGATGCACTTCATGTAGTCACAAAACTGAGAAAGACTAGAGGTAACTACAAGCTGTGTCTTGGTATTTCTAAGAACCTTCAAACAATTCTGCTTGTCTCCAGTTGTCAACTTCTGGGAACATGTTGTAGATGGCTCAAGATTCACATCCTAACATCTTAAAGATGTTAACAGTATTACCTCTGCCACAACAAGTTGAAAAAAATTTCAGGAAAGGACTCTTAATGATCCATCTTGAATCACTGAGGCCAGCAGGAGTTAAGAACCAAGCTGCCTAGGATTGGACCCCAAAACACTCAACCACTTACTGGTGTGTCACATGGGAGGAGCTATTTAATCTCTCTGTACCTAAGTACTCTTATTTCTAGAGGTACTTACAGAAATTAACTCATTTAATCTTCACAATAATCTCACAGGATTATTGTGAAGATTAAATGAGTTAATTTGTATAAAGCACCTAGAACAGTGCCTAGTGCATATACGTAGTTGGTCAAGGATGAGTCGTGAGCCCACCCCATTGGCCAGGGGAAGGTTTGTTCCCCCAGGTAAATCAGATGTGGCCACAACTCTGAAAAAAAAAATTGAGAGAGGAAAAAAAAGTTCGTGTACCTCATACAATCTTGGAAGAAGGAAGTGGTAAAAGGAAATGGCTAGGTCTGCTATTAAGGCCCAGGCTCTGCGACAGTGTGCTTCAAACAAGGGAACAGTATGAGAGTGAAAGATTAGCATGTGGAGGCAGCAAGCAGGAAAAGATGGACTTGGTGTGTCCAGCAAAGGCTGCCCCTCCTATTACGGAAATGACATGGAAAAGAAAATGAGGAAAAGGGGATGGAAGTAAGAGCTGATGGTAATGACTACAAGCATACACAGTAACCTCTTACTGGTAATCATGACTCAGTGCCTGTCCTGGAATCCAACCAATTAGAGTAACAACTCACTCACCAATGGAGAGGATTTAGTAAGGGGAGTAAAGGCTGTGAACATTTTTTTACACAAATGTTTAAAATACACACATGTGGAAAAGGGAGGGGGTGGGAGAGGAGGGAGGGGAAGCTAAATATAAGGTGATGGAAAGGGAACTCAAAAAATAAAAATAAAATAAAATAAAATAAAAAAATAAAATACACACCTGTGCAAATTTATCTTGTCTCTGATCACCTCCATGAATCTCTATTCCATATTTGAGATTGATGTTCAGCTTCCTTTCCTTCTAATAATTTTTAAGTTATTATTTTTTTTAATTTAATTTTATATTTTAGAGCAGTTTTAAGTTCACAGCAAAACTGAACAGAAGATACACAGATTTCCCACATACCCCCTGCCTCTACGCTCATAAACTCCCCCTTTATCAGTATCCCCTACAAGAGCAGTACATTTGTTTTAAATGATGAACCTACATTGACACATTATTATCACCCAAAGTACATAGTTCACATTAGGGTTCACGCTTGGTGTTGTACTTACTATGGGTCTGGACAATTTTATAATGACATGTATCCACCATTATATTATACAGAGTAGTTTCACTGCCCTAAAAGTTTTCTTCCTATCCATGAACTAACTTATCTCTCTTATTTATTTAGTTCTTCCTTGATATCTCTCATCAGAGTTTTGAAGTTCCCCTCGTATATGTCTTGTACATATTTTGTTAGGTTTATATCTAAGTATTTCATTTTGGGGGAGCTAATGTAAATGGTATTGTGTTTTTAATTTCAAATTCCACCTGTTCATTGCTGATATTATGGGAAAGTAGTTGACTTTTATATATTAATCTTGTACCCTGCAACCTTGCTATACTTGTTTATTAGTCTATATAAACAACCAATTACATTGTCAGAGAACAAAGCCAGTTTTATTTCTTCCATATCAATGTATCTTTTATTTTATTATTTATTTATTTACTTATTTATTTAGTCTTAATGCATTAGCTAGAACTTCCAGAACAATGTTGAAAAGGAGTGGAGAGAAAAGACATTTTTGCCTTGTTCCTAATCTTAGTGTAAAAGCTTTAAGTTTCTCACCATTAAGTATAATATTAGCTGTAGGATTTTTGTAGATATCATTACCAAGTTGAGGAAATTCTTTTCTACAACTGAATTTTTCTCATAAACGGGTTGGATTTTGTCAACTACTTCGACATCTATTAATATGATCATGTGGTTTTTCTTCTTTCACCTATTGGTATACAAATTACATTACTTGAATGTTGAACCAGCCTTGTATACCTGTTTTATTCCACTCGGTCATGGTGTACATTTTTTTTTTTACATTACTAAATTTTATTTGCTAATATTTTGTTGAGGATTTTTGCATCTATGTTTATGAGAGATATTGGTTTGTCATTTTCCTTTCTTATAATGTCTTTGTCTGACAGAGTATTAAGGTAATACTGCTGGACTCAATAGAATGAGTTATGAAGTATTCCCTCTGCTTCTACCTTCTGAAAAATATTATGGAGAATTGGTATATAATTTCTTCTTTAAATCTCTGGTTGAATTCATGTATTTTGCCTTCCAAATATTCTTATTTTTTGGCGGGGTTGAGGGTGGGGGGGCTAGTTCCCTGGCTGGGAATCGAACTCAGGCCACAGCACTGAGAGCGCCAAAGCCTAGCCACTACACCACCAGGGAACCCCTTAAATATTTTTAGGTGCTCATTTAATTAAAAAATATTTCTTGAGAGACTACTATGAACCAAGCTAATAGTTTATCTTCCTGTAAATTTTTTGCCATATTGAATGTGAAATATGGGTGACTAAATTAGTTATCAATACTGTACTATGATTGATTATCCCAAGAAAATCAATGTATTCTCCCCCAATTATTATATTATTTCAAATTTAGAATATTCATTCACTCCTTCATTCATTCATTTATTTCTTGTTTATTTGTTTGTATTCTTCCCACTCCCCAAAATAATTAGAAACAATTTTATAAGACATGAACACAAAGGAGCATGAAGATAACTATGCTAAATTTTTATGATAGTTTAAATTTGTTTCTGAAATCTATTCCATTCCATTAAAACTTCTCTGCTTTTAAACTAAATCCATATATTTTGGTTCATTGTCATTTTATAACAGAAAACCATATAGTGGGGAAAAATAGGCTCTGGAATCAATGTACTTGAATTGAAGTCCCAGAATCCAATAACTAACTCTTTGATTGGGAGTTCTCCAACCTTCAGATTTCTTAACTGTGAGATAAAGCACCTCAGTCTTTTTTGAAAAGAGGCCATCTATAACTAAATCCAAAAAGTAAATAATCTGTCAGTGCAGATAATACTAATTATTTTCTGATTAATCTAATGTGATGAATAAATGAGAAAATGTATGTGGAAGTACTTCAGAAACTGTAAAGCACCAAAAAATATTTTTATATTGATAAGGTTGTTTTTAATTTAATTGAGTTTATCATCATTTAAATATAAATATGTGTTCTTTACTTTTTGTTTTTCCAGTGAAATTTTCACACTCAGTTTATCTTGTTACATAATGTGTCTTAATTCTTTTTTTTTTTTTTTTTTTAATGTGAGTAGTTCCCTGGCTGGGAATCGAACCCAGGCTGCAGCGTTGACAGCACCGAAGCCTTAAGCCCTTACACCAGTAGGGAACTCCCCACATAATGTATTTTATGGAAAGTTGAAGTGATGTTTCATTAAATATATGTTATCTTAGAAAGAATTCTTATCTCAATAATACTCATATTTCATTTTCCCAATGTCCCGAATAAGAACCATAACTTATATATCTATTTGTTACTTCTTCATTTATTTCTCCCAGAGTATTTCTATAATGTCTTTTAAATAAATCTACCTGAGAGATCAACAAAGTGGCGTTGTGAGAGGGACCCCTGAAAAATTACCCTGGAGATTACAATGAATAAAACATCTATAATTCAACTAAGGACTCGCTACTCAATGCACAAACACAACTGGGACATTTGTTCATAGCATCAAAGTACTTGCAGGTGGGCAGTAGGACAAATGGAGGATAAAAAGAAGAAGTGTAGAGCGGGTCCCCACTTGGAGCTGAGTATTCCGGACCTCACTTGGTCCATCGGACAGAGAAAAGGAAGCCTTGAGCCGGGATGTGAAACGCCGCAACCAGACCTCACTTTGGCCCCCAGGAGATGCAGACTGGGTTCACCTGACGCAGTGGCCTGACTTCACTTTAGTTCCAAGAGGAGGGGGTACGACACGGGTGGTGAGGAGCTGCAGCGCAACCTCGATCCAGCTGGGGAAGGAGAAAGAAAGAGCAAGTTGTGTGCATTTCTCAGCCAAAAACTAGCCTGGTTTGAGAGACTGGCATATAGGACTGACCCCAAAACTCAAGGCAGAGTCCTTGGGGCAAACCAATAACAGACAGGCCAATACTAGCAACAAACACCAAAGAAACTGCAACAGTGACTGTCGGGTTAAAGAGCAGAATATCTACAGAGAAGCTGCCAGAATGAGAAACCAGAGAAAGGGAACTCAAAATAAATTCAAACAACACAAAATCAAAGTGAAAGAGATGGGGACAAACAACTCATCAGAGACAGAGCTCAAAGAAGAAAAAAGATTATAAAAGTGCTCAGGGAGCTTAATGATAATTTCAACAGAGAGATAGCAAGCATAAAGGAAGACACAGATGCCATTATAAAGCACCAGGCAGAGATAAAGATACAATAACTGAAATGAAGAATGGAATAAAAGGAGTCACCAGACTAGATGAAGTAGAAACGCAAAGCACTGATTTGCCATGAAAGCCAGCAGAAACACCCAATCAAAACAACAAATAGAAAAAAGAATCCCAAAAAACGGGAATGGTTTGAGATTCCTCTGGGACATTACATGTCACATTTTTATCACAGGATTACCAGAAGGGGAAGAAAAAAAGCAAGTGATTGAGAACTTATTTGAAAAAATAGTGACTGAAAATTTTTCTACCCTAGAGAAGGAAATAGACATACAATCCCAGGAAACACAGAGTCCCAAACAAAATAAACCCAAACAGACTTACACCAAGACACATCATAATTAAAATGGCAAAAGTTAAAAAAAAGGGAAAATTCTAAAAGCAGCAAGAGAAATGCAAGTAGTAACTTATAAAGGGACAGCCATTCGACTATCATCTGATTTTTCATCAGAAACTTTACAGACCAGAAGGGATTGGCAGAAAATATTCAACGTGATAAAAACCAAGGATGTTCAACCAAGAATAATGTATCCAGCAAGGCTAGCATTCAGAATTGAAGGCCAGATAAAGAGCTTCTCAGACAAGAAAAAATTTAGGAGGTTATGACCACCAAACCAGAATTACAAAAAATATTAGAGGGACTTTTTTAAGATGGGAGGAGGGATGAGACAGTGGATAAAATAAGGGGAAGAGATTGAGAAGTTTTGTTTGTTACAAGGCAATAATCATGGGGATATAGAGTCTAACATGGGAATATGGTCAATAAGGTTGCAATAACTTTGTATGGTATCAGAAGGGATTTTTTGGGGGGTGACAGTAAGAGACCTGGAAGGGTGGGTAAAAAGGGAGAGAAATCAAGTACAAATTCATAGTCACAGAATAGTCACAGGGATGTAAAACACAGCATAGGGCAGCGGTTCTCAACCTGAGGGTCACGACCCCTTTGGGGGTCGAATGACCCTTTCACAGGGGTCGCCTAAGACCATCAGAAAACACATATTAGATACTTACATTATGATTCATAACAGTTGCAAAATTACAGTTATGAAATAGCAACAAAAATAATTTTATGGGGGTCACCACACCATGAGGAACTGTATTAAAGGGTCGTGGCATTAGGAAGGTTGAGAACCACTGGCATAGGGTATATAGTCAATAACATTGTAATAACTATGTATGGTGTCAGAGGGGAACCAGATGTATGGAAATGAGGATTTAATAAGTTATATAAATGACTCATTGCTGTGCTGTACACCTGAAACCAATATAATAGTGTATGTCAAATACAATTGAAAACTAAAAAGTCTCAAGAATAAAAAAAATGTTTTAATCATACAAATGAATATAAATAAATAAATAGATAAATAAATCGACCTGGTCCAAACTAATATTTAATTACTATATTAAAAGAAATTGGTTTTTATTCTATCTTCCAGATATATCACAAGCCTATAATAATGTAATTTATTTATGAGTAAACATAAACTTTAACAGGTCATCTAGGAAGCAGAGCCTTAGATAAGAATAAAATGATGAAATTTGGAGAGGCACAAGCCTAGAGAGTCAAGGAGAAAGTGTTAAATGAAGTAAGGAAAAGAGGCAATACCATGCAATGTGCCACTTCACAGTGGGCTGCAAAAGATGTCGCTTAGTACTCAGGGTTTTTCCAAAAGAACAAGGAGGAACTCTACCTCTGGATGGTCCACAGGGGAAATAAAAGGAAGTTATTTGCATAGATGTCTTCAGTCTCTCATTTCCTATTGGTCAAGGTTCACCACACAGAAAAGTAACTTTGCTGCACTCCTGAGTTGTGTCATCCAACCCTGTGGTGGGAGCCCAAGGAAGTCAATATGCACACTACAGAGCAGCATTACACCCAAGTCTGGAAGGGTGACTAAAAGTATTTTAACATTGCTTTCACTATGTGATTGTATTAGGTAATGATTAAAATAAGTCAGTTTCTTTTCCTAACATTTTAGCTGGGAATTTTTATAATTTTTGTTTTTTGTTTTTAATTTGTTCTCTTGAGAAGTCGTACAGCAAATTGGGAAAAGCATGGGTTTGGAGTCAGATCTCACATCCCACGTCAGCCAATGACCCCATTATGTTGGCCATTTAACTGTTCTGAATCTCAGTTTTCTCATCTGAGGTAATGATTTCTAACTTAGAGGAGTTTTCTGAGCATTAAACAAAATTTTATATATAAAATACCGATACATAGTAGAACTGTAATAAATTGTACTTATGATTAATATTATTAATCTTGTATTAAACTGATCAATAATGAATTCTTTCTCTCATTTGTGCCCTTTTTAGACTTGAGAATGTGCAGGTTTAGCTCTCATATTTCCTTATTCTGCTCCCTTTGGTGTAAATAAGACTGTTTACCCTTGGATCACAGGTTCAAAATCTGAAATTCATTTCTTGCTCATTGTAGCCCATTGACATGATAAACCTCTTGAAATTGTATATGTGAAGTATTTTATGGAAATATATTTCCCTGGGAGAAGGATACATAGCTTTCATCAGATTCCCAAAGGGATCCCCAACCCAAAAAATTACAGTAGACTCTCCGTTAACCAGCACTCAAGCCACCAGCAAAATCTCAAGCAACTGGGTTTTTTGCGAGTTGCTTGAGTGCTAGTTAACAGAGAGTCTACTTACATTTATCTGACATACACCGATCCTCATGGGTGTCAGTTAACTGCGAGTCTACTGTATTAAGAAGTTCTGCCTTAGATCCAGTCACCAGTCACTTCTCTAACCCACCACTCTTCCAGCTCTAATCATCATGATACAAACCATTTGTCCCAGAAACACAACCAGATTTTTTTTGTAGCCTTTGTATGCCAGTCACCCCTTCCATCTTTACTTGTTGCCTTTCCTTCACATCTTGAAACTACCTTTCCTTTACCTTTGTCTTCCATCCACTTCTTTGACCATTCTTCTATCTTTATATCTGGTATATTTTTCTGGATAACCTCTGAAAGTGAATGACATAAAAACCTTTTTACTACAACTACTTTTTCCTTGACCATCTCTCCCTATGACACACTTGTGTACTTTTAAGGCTCCTATAATAATTTCACCTCTTCTCAGACTTCTGAATCTGCCAGAAACAGTCTCTCTCCCAATCTGTCATCCTCATTTTCCTATTGCCTGTTAAGCACTTTCATATAGCTGTTCTGTTGACACTCTAACTGGACAAGTCCTACATCAGACTTTCCATTAATCCCCAACCCAACTCTCCCTTCTGACTTTCTTAACTCTGTTAACAACATCATTTTTAACCCTGACATTTAGGATTACATCTTTGGAGGTACTTTTTCTCTTCACTTTTCCTCTACTATATCCAATTAATTGCCAAATCCTATAAATTCTAACTGTCTCTTGAGTTCGTTACTTTTTTTCTAAGAGGAGACATATTTATTCTCATCTTTCCCATTCTACTAGCAGCCACTAGTTCTGACACATATTTCCTTCTCACTTTTACGATTACGTGTGTTCCTGTGCTGGCATCACGCCCTCTACCCTTTCCTTCACCAAATTATCCCTTTCCAGAAAAGTCTTTCTAAGGCATAAGGATTTTTTCACTTTCCTACTTAAAACCTATAATGGCAGTTTATCTTTCTGAATTACACAAAACTTGTCACCTTGTCAGCCACATTAGACTTTGTATCACAGCTACTACATACCTTTTCTGTTTGGGCTTTATACAAACACAGGCTTGGCTCCAAACTCTGGCTTTGACATTTCCTAATTATGAAACCTTAGGAAAATTTCTTAATCTCTTCAAGCTTCTTTCTTTTTTTAATTTATAAGAATGAGGATAATAGCAACGTTCATCTATGGTAGATTATAGATATAACAACAAAGCCTTTACATCTCCTTCTCATTAAAAGTTGGACTGTATTTCCCCACCCTTTGAATTTGGTCTGAACTTGTGACTTGTTTTGGCCAGTAGAATATGAGGAAGTGACCTTGTGCAATTTAAGCACTTCAGCCCCAAGAGGCTTTAAAAATTCTACTCTTTGTGCTTAAAAACCTAATACTAGCCTTCTGGAGTGATCGTGTGGAGAATAGCTCCCAGCTTGCCCTTCATCTGACTACCAACCACTAGATGTATAAGTGAGGCCATATTAGAGCATCGAGCTCCAGTTCATCCACTAGCCAACTACAGCTGCTTGAGCAAATCCAGACAAGATTAACCAAAGAACCCTCCAGCGGAGCCCAGCCCAAACTGCCAACCCACAGAGGTGTGATCTAATTGAGGTCGCTATGTTTTGGGGAGATGTGTTAAGGAGTAAAAGTTAACTGATAAATCATCTCACAGGGTTGGCAGGAGTATTATGTGAGATTGTATACATGATAATGTGTAAAATGGTGTCTGACACAATACAGACAGTTGTTATTATATTATTAACCTATTTCACATAGTCTATGAGTCAGATTAATTTGACTATTTACTATTACCTGAATTCATCCTGTTCTTTCTTGTCTCTGCATTTTGCTTATGGATTTTCTCTCTCTCTCTCTCTCTCTTTTTTTTTTTTTTTTGTTTGCTTTCTGGTATGTGGGTAGCTCCCTGGCTGGGAATCGAACCTAGGCTGCAGCGCTGACAGCGCCAGTGCCGAAGCCTTAAGCCGCTACACCACCAGGGAACTCCCTGCTTATGAATTTTAAGCACTGGGAATTGTATTCCCCCTTCTCCCAAATTATCTAATGATTCGTGATTCAAGCCTCATCTCAAACACTTCCTTCTTCATGAAAATGTTCTTAAATTTATAATTAGGCTGACCAGATATCCCATTTTAAATGGAACAGAGAACAATGGTACTGTCCCTTTTCAAATGGTATGTACAGTGAGCATACTGACGTCTTGAGTTAGCCCAGTGAGACTAGGCTGACCATCTGTACCATTTGAAATGGGAGAGTACCATTGTTCTCTGTCCTGTTTAAAGCAAGACGTCTGGTCAGCCTTTACATAACTAGATAAGAGACAGTGGAAAAAATGGAACTTTAAAGCCAAACAGACCTGGATTTGAATTCTGAATCAAATTGCCACTTAATAAGGTATGCAACTTAGTTAATTTTTTAAAACTTTTCTGAACCCTATCTCTAACCTGTAATATTCATTCAACCAATGGTAGCTCCTTTTCCCCTCCCTCTTTCAAACTCCTACAGGTCTGTGTACCATGCCTCAAGTACATAGCATGTTCTGCATTTGGTTATAATTTTGAGTACTTATTTTATACTCTACTTAGGGGAAAAGTGTTTTATTTATCTTGGAGTCCCATACAGTACCTTATATAGTAATTTGCACATGGTAAACACTCAATAAATATTTATTGCATTGAAAATTTTAATTGCCAGTTATCTGGGTGGTCAGGGCAGGATTTGAAGAGGACTTGGATTCAAACAAGCCTTTAAAAATGGGAAGGATTTGAGGGTTCAAAATCCCAGAAGACAGATGTGAATATAAATAGTTGAAACATGCATAACTATGGCAGGAGAAAGCATCTACTGGTCTAGCTACAGCAAAGAACTGATGGCAAGATAGAAATAATTTTCATCCCATTACAAAAAATGAGGTAAAGAGCTGAGGTAAATTGAAGCTGAGAAGTTGAGATGGGTGACAGAAAGACAATGGACTGCTGACAAAGTAGGACTCTCATTAAGCTGACCAGATGTGCCATTTTAAACAGAACAGAAAACAATGATAACTGTCCCATTTCAAACGGTACGTACGGTCAACTTAGTCTCACTGGGCTAAATTCAAGGCATCAGTAGGCTGACCATATGAAGCATTTGAAATGGGACAGTACCATCGTTTTTTGTCCTGTTTCAACTGGTACATCTGGTCAGCCTACCCATAGTACCCAAAGAATGTCATCTACATGCTTTGGCTGTCTTTCTAGGTTTCTTTTCTCCCCAATTATTTTTCTTTATGACTTTCTCTAACTGATAATCAATTATATCTAATGAGTCTTTGAGTCAGCCTTCCTCCTTCCGGGTGTACAGCCTTTAAACTCACACCCCACCCAGATAATTCCTGGCCTGAAGCAAGAACTGTACTCCACAATGAGGCCATGAATGGATAAATTCCTTCTAGGAATCTGGTTTAGGATAAGTGAAGTCAGGAGGAAGGATTAGCAAAAATATTCAGTATGATGCAGGTTATAGGAGAAGGAGCTTAAGATCCAAGGACATGCCATCAGGCATAGAGGAGTGGGCTGAAGGGAGTAGGAAAGGCAGGAGTAGGCATTGAGAGGCAAAAATGTGTACCCTGTGCTAGCATATGACTGCAGGTAAATTTACATAAGGTTATCAGATATTGTAATCCACTGAAAGGTCAGGCCCTAAAACATGCAAAAATGCTGAGGACATGGTCTGATACATCACACCTGGGCCAGAAAATCTAGTTCTAATCCCTCCTAACTTACTATTTGTCTAAAATTTTCTTTCTCAGAAAGAATTTCCCACTTCAGTCCAGTTCTTCATTTGACCTGATTTGAGCATTCTAATAATTTTAGGACCGGAATAAATCAGAAGATAGTTGATTAAACTGTCGGCGAATGCAATAATATTTTTCAGAACATTTTTTATTATTTCTGTTATTACTAGTCAGTTTTGCCATTGAAAGATTTTGGGGTTTTGTTTTTCTTCAGATTTCTGGAATGCTTCGTGTGCATCATAGTTCTCTCAGCAGGAGATTGTGTTGATAACACACCTTTGATGGTGCCTTTCCAGTCCCAAGGTATTCCTAGTAAATTCTGAAATCTATTTTTAATACATTTGTTGACAAGTATGCATGTCCATCAGAAATAAATGAATCTGGGAGGAAATTTGTGAAGGCAGAATGCTAAGAGTACAAGGGAAACAACACAGGCAGGTTATGCTTATGAGTACATTTGTTTCCTTCTTAGCTGGATGTGACCGGAATATTTCTTTAGTGAATACCAGAATAATGCCTGTTTCTTAGAAAACATTGTGTTCTGAAGTATAAGAAAAAGTAGACAATAAATACAACTGAAACAATGGTCCAAAAACTTGCAAATAAAAAATAATGAAGAGAATGTTGCATTCTAAAAACCAGAAAATGGAATCACTAAAATAGCCGGAGGAAAAGAAGCTCTTAATGGAATACTAAGTAGACCTGCCTCCTATGGTACCTCATTAGCCATGTCTCTAGGGCATCTCCAGATTCCTCTGCTGCTTTCTGCATCTTAGCTGGGACTGTGATTGGGCAGTGCCTTGACCAGGTGGCCTGCCATGCCCAAGTCAATTGTCTGGTGCTGATCTGCCCCTCTAAACTTTTCTCAGCATTCAAGACTGAACTCTGGTCTCACTTCTCTAATTGTGCCAGCCTGGAATTATCTCTGCCATTTGGAAATCCCTTGGCACAGGATTTAGGGGGGAATCATTGCAAGTCACCTTAGGATCTGTTTACCACAGATGAATCTTGTGGCCATAATGATTAGCATCGAAAACAGACACAAAGACTTCAGACAGCACAATTCCATTTATGTGAAGTTCAAAAGCAAGCAAAACTTTCATGGTAATGATGTCAGAATTGCCTCTACTAGGGAGGAGCACAACCTGGGAAAGAGCATGAGGGAGCCTTCTGGGATATTAAGAATGTTCTAGATCTTGATTTGGATGGTGGCTATAAGTGTTAGTGTTTATAAAATTTTATGGAATTATATACTTAAAATTTGGGCACTTATGTATGCTATGCAACTAAGTCTTTAAAATTTTTTTGAAACAAATGTTATATTGACAGTCTCGCAAAATTTTTAAGAAATGGTTTTGCAGCCAAACAAACCTTGGTTTGAATAATTTTACTATTTACTAGCAACGAGAACTTGTACCCATTATTTCTTATCTCTTGGTCTCAGTTTCCTTATGCATAAAAAGAGATAATAGTAATACTTAAAGTGTAATTGTAAGGGTTGAATGAGTTAGTTGAGCAAAAATCTTGGTATATTATTGGGTAAAGGGTAAAATATTCTAAAAATGCTATTATATCTACCATTAATGGTACTATTGCTCTTAGTACTGCTATGTTAATTAGTTACTAAGGAACTATCCTTAATTAATAACAGCATTAGTATTATTAATAATATTAATGAACTATTAATTTTATTAATGAATTGTTTCTATTGCTATAAGTACAGAAAAAGAGTTTGGGAAAGAGAATAATACATGGTTTGACTATTAAGTTTGTGAATTTGCCACCACGCGCTTACGTTGGCAGCACTGTATACAACTCGGTAAGGTTTCATAACCTTGGTATATTTGTGTGTCACAGCTGTGTTCATGTCAAAGTGTGGCAGTGTCTTGCTGAGTGGCATTCATTATCATTGCTGTGTGTTTTTGTGTGCCTGCCATTGTGAGAATGTCAGAGCTTGAATTAGAGCAATGACAAGCAATCTTTAAATTTCTCATTAAATTTGGAAAAAGTAGAAGTGAAATCAGGGATATGTTAGTCCAAGTTTATGGGAATAATGCCATGGAGAAAACGACAGTGCTCAAATGGATTAAATATTCTTCTGAAAGAAAGCATGATAGGTCAGGGTGGCCAGTAATGAGCAAAACTGATGAAAACATTGCAAAAATTCATCAAATTGTGCATCAAAATGGTCAGCTGACTGTGAGCAGCATAGCAGACCAAGTAAACATTGATAGAGAAACAGTTAGGAAAACCTTAACTGACAATCTTGGCATGAGCAAGGTGTGTGCAAAAATCATCCTGAAGGAACTCACCGATGAACAAAAGCTAAAGGAGCATCGAAATTTGCCAAGACCTTTTAGATAGGCAAGTCTGTTTTGGGCTGTGTTATCACAGGTGCTGAAACATGGGTGTACCAATACAACCTTGAAACAAAGCGTCAAATTGCACAATGGAAGCCAGCCAATTCTCCATGACCAAAAAAGTTCTGCCAGTCCAAATTAAGAGTCAAAGTGATGTTGCTAACCCTTTTTGATATCAGAGGAATTGTTCATTATGAATTTGTGCCAACTGGAAAGGTAGTCAACTAAGTTTGGAAAGGCTGAAAAGGCTGCGTGAAAAAGTTAGATGAAAACGACTTGAACTTTTCGCCCAACAACTCATGGCTCTTGCATCACGACAGTGCACCAGCTCACACGGCACTGTCTGTGAGGGAGTTTTTAGCCAATAAACAACTAACTGTATTTAAACGCCGTCCCTACTCACCTTATCTGGCCCCCAGTGACTTTTTTCTTTAGCCGAAGATAAAGGAAATATTGAAAGGGAGACATTTTGATGACGTCCAGGACATTAAGGTGACATATGCTGACAGCTCTGATGGCCATTCCAGAAAAAGAGTTCCAAAGTTGCTTTGAAGGGTGGACTAGGTGCTGGTATCAGTGCAGAGCTTCCCAAGGGGAGCATTTTGAAGGTGACTGTAGTGATACTCAGCAATGAGGTATGTAGCACTTTTTATAGGACGAGTTCACAAACTTAATAGACAACGTATCTTAGATTATACATGGACAGCAAATACATAAAGTTCTCTTGTGCAATGTAAATGGTAAGGATTACCATATCCTACCCAAATGCATTCCAGGGATTTAATACCAATCAAATGGAAGTGGTAATGGAGATGAACATCTCCACCACTGCTGATCATAATCACCTAAAGGCAAGAACAAGGCAACATACAATTGAGTACCTGGTAGACCTTCTCTGATGATGCTCTGATAATATGTGCTCTACTGGCCATGGGATTCACAGACCTTGTTAAAGGAGAAAGCATAAAGGAACCTGGATTTACTGGTTATTAAAAGGCACTAGGCTTTTATTAAAAGTAAGTTGTCAGGTACAGAGTAACACCAAAATCATTGGCAATCAGAGCCTTGGGTGTAGGGAAGATGGTGTGGTTAAGGAAAGGTGGAGTCTCTTACTTACAATGAAAAAGGAGCAAATAAGGAGCAGAATCTGGAAGCTAATGGGCAAAGCAAGATTGCAGGTCTAGAGAAGTTTGAAGCAAGGATAAGACCAGTAGAGGTCAATTTAAGGTTAGAGTCAGAACATGTATAAAGCCAAAATCAGGGATAATAACAAAAATAAAGTCAAGATAATCATTAGGCCAAAAACTAGGAAGATAGGTGGGAACCAGAAAAGCACACTTTGGGAAGTCTGGCTAAGGTAGACATATTAAGTTTGTGATGTCTCCTGAATATTCAAGTAGCGATGCCAAGTAGACTTGGATATTAAAATCTGAAGAGGCTGGACCTGGAGAAATGAATCTAGGATTCATGAGCATGGACTGAAAGATATAGGACCGAGTAAGATCCCCCAGAAAGTGAAAATAAACAGAGGCCAAGGACTAAAACCTGGAGCTCTTTAAACTTTCTTTTCAAAAATGATAAGTAAAGAATCCTGAACAGGAGACACCCCTAAATCAGGAAAAAGATAAGCAGTAGATGACCCAAAACAAAGTGAAGAAAAGGCTTTCAGAAAGTGTTTGAGTGATGCCAGCAGATCAGTAAGATAAGAACTGAATATTCACCACAGAACTTTGCAAGGTGGAGGTCACTGACCACCTTGACAAAACATTATCAGTAGCATAGTAGCTATAAAGGCTTGATTAGAATGCATTTTGGAGAGATTTGGAGTTGTTAAAATTAGAAGAGATGAAATGTTAGAAGAGTTCTGTGAGCTGTAAAGTGGCAAATGTACAATAATTTTGTCATGCCTAATCATTATGGTAAAAAGTACTTAACCTTAGTACTTAAGGTCTGTTGGTGTAGATAAGTGGATGGTTGGCAGATAAAGATGGTCAGTTGATGACAGGCAGATCCTGACAGAGGCAAATCTTAAGAACACATTAGGGTTGCAAAAACGGTTTATTTTTCTCCCTCTGTACCTTAATAGGAATTGGCTGAGAGCAGTTGACAAGTACTTTAAACACATATAAAGCAGATCTTTGAAGTGGAATTGATGTGAAAGTCCATGCAGAATTTGTACATTCGTAGGTTCAGGTATAGACGTAAGCAATGATTATCTTCAGACATTAAAGTTTGGGTAATTAGGAAGCCATGGAATCTTCATTAGCTGTGGATAGTAAACGTGATAATCCATCTCACAATTACTTGGGCAGTAAGTTATGGATTCCTTTTTATCCATCCAAGTCATTTGCTGAAATTCTGCATGCCTCCTATGGATATGGTTCTCTGAAGACAATCCCTACTATTAATAGAAAATGTAGCACATTCAAATATTTCATTGCACAAAACTCAGAATATGTGAAAAACCCGTAACTTTTAAACTTTTCTTTGATGAATTTAAAATTCTTTAGTAGCCTCTATCCCTTTGGGCAAAAGGTAAACTACACTGAAATGGATCCATCAATATTATCTCTTTCAGTTAAATTTCTTTAGTTTAAACTTGCTCTCTTTAGGGCACCGACTCACCTTTCAGGGGTGTCTGCCTTGCCCTCTTCTCTCGAGCTTTGTCTTGGTTGGGGGGTCACTTGCCTGTTGCCCTGGTTGACAGAAGGGCTCCTGGTCTCCATCCCGCCCTCTGGTTTTTGGCCAGGCTCTGATGCAGTGTGGGCCACTCTGCGCTCAACCTTGGCCTCTGGTTGGCACCCACTGCTACAGTTTGCAGCTAAAAAAAACACCTGATCTGTTTAGCAATGGCTTTAGTTGCTGCTGTCCTCACATATCTGTGTGTCTGATGCTGGTGATACATCCCTGCCAGCTCTACAAAGTGGCCCATTTTCAAGGACCCTCGTGGGCTTTTTCTCTCCAACCTCTAGGCGTTAGCTCTCTGATTCCTAATGGCAGTCCCATTCTCCAATCTCTTCAGAAGCTAGTTGACATGACTCACGCCCCTCCTGTCTTCTACAGCCTGTTTAGGTCTATAGCAAACCTGAGAATTTCCAAGGTGGGTTCCTTAGGAAACTCAGGAGATCTGTCTGATCCCAGCTTGCTCAGCCTTCCTGTGATCTCTGACTTAAAGCTTGCGAGTGCTGTGATCAGTGCAGGGCCACCTAGGTCAAATGTAGCTGTGTGTTTTCCACGAACTCATCCACCCTTACCCAGTGGGGTTTCAGGCCAGAAAACACTCACATTTCTCCCCTCCCCTCCTTATTTCTCTCCTCTAATGCTCTACTTCTTGGTGTCAAAAGGACTATCTTTTGTTATCTCCCATCTGAAAAGGCCTTGCCCAACATCATCTTCTCCTCCTCCCCAAAGTGATTTGTATATTCCCTTTCCTAAAGTCAGAATGGCCAAAGAAAACTGGAAAACCAAGAAGGGAACCCATGGGGAGATATGTTTTTTGGAAAAAGATACATTTGTTTCGAAGAACTGAGTATATAAGATGTTGCTTGTTTTCAGAGACCTTACAAGCTCATTGGAGAGGTAAGACAATGTGTAAAAAAGAAAGGAATACAAAAGCTACCCCGGCATTGCAGATGTTACATATAGTCTTGTCCAGAGCTTGGCTCAGCTGGTTGGAGCCCAGCAACGAAGCCGCTTCCCTAAACCCACCGTGACGGAGAGCCGGGCACACATCACGTAGGAATTCAGTAGGTTAGCAAAAGGTCCTTCGAGAATTCTGTGCAGCATTGTATGAATTCCCTTTTCCTCCCTGACTTGTACTGCCCTGAGGAAAAGGAAGTTTGGACAGACTGTCATTTTGCAAACTGATAAATGTCAACTAACTCCAGCCCAGTGGAAAATGTTTTTTTATTATTCGTGTCTTACTTTCAGCTGAAATATGACAAGTACAGGACACATTCTGTAACAGTATTCCGGAAAGGAAGGGGAGCCTATCAGCTCTTGCATATCTGTTAGTGTGGTGAATATAGTTACAAATACCATCCAGGCAATTCGATGTTCTTACTTTAATAATATGTTAATGCTTCTGTTCATCTTTATTTTCTTATGCAGTAAGTTAGGTTAATATAATGACAAAAAAGAATAAAAACAAAGAAGACACATATGTCTGTATTTACACATAATCATACAAATATAATGTATGTGTATGTGTCTGTGTATATTTATAGACAAACACATAGGATTTATAATGCCTATATAAAATATAGGTATGTAGTTAAGTGTGTGTGCATATGTATGAAACACACACACACGTATGTTATACATTTGGGTAAACATAAAAACACTGAGGTTCATGTTGAAGAATAAGCTGTTTACCCATGTTTGATGCAAATGAAATAGTTCATGCCTTTGAACTTTTGCATACATTGGTTCCTTCAGCCCAAAAAGCTCTTCCGATCCCCTTTGCTTTCCAAACTCCTATGTATTCTTCAAGAATCAGCTGCAGATCCACTATGCTGCTATTATGCTGAATTTCACTAAAGAATTTCTCATCTGTGTGCTTTCATTATTTTATATACCTGTCTCTCCTCTTAGACAATGAGCTCTTTAAGTACAGGAACTGAGTTTCATTCATGTGTGCTCTGTCCCAGTCCCTAGCCCTTAGGCACATACTAAGCAGTCAATAAATATTTTTATGAAGAAGTAAATGCAGCCCTTGAATAATAATTAAGACTTTGATGTGAAGGGACAGGAAAGCACTCCCCTAACCCAAAGTGGGAAGGGACTTTGAGAAAGGCTGGAAACTTTTTCTAAGGCAGAGAGAAGTTAAGTACGGTGGTCTGCTTGGGAGACCACCTACCTGGGTAACATGGAGTGATGTCATACAAGTACGTTTTGTGTCTAGACCTTTGAAAACTGATGTGATAAATGATACTTTTTGAAAGTCAGGCAAGTCCAAATGAAGATCAAGCTCCCTGAAATTTGGATACGTAGGTAGTGGCTTTGAACTTGGACACCTGTCCACTTACCACATTGCCTTGACAAGTCACATAATGTTTCTGGACCTCAGTTTTATCACTTGGGAGGAAAAGGTGGCAGTGGCAAATTGTTTCTATCTTACAGGGTGAGGAGAAAATGAGAAATTTTACCTAAAGTGTTTTGTATGATATATTAGTGTGAATCAGGGGCTGGTCAAGAAAACTGCAACTATTTCAAGTGGTTCTAACAGAGCAAATTTAAGGAGGGAACGTCATTAAATGGGAGATAGAAGGACTGAAAGAGGGAAGGTGAGCAGACCAGAGATCAGCCACAGCAGGAAGCTACTGCCACTTTTACACTATAGAGATCAAGGGTGAGGACAGTGTGACCAAGAGCTGAGGCCACTCAACAGAAGACGAAACCACAGCTAGTGGGACCTGGCACGACAGAGACAACACATCTGTTGCTAGAGAAGACGCTGGCTAAGGCAGAGAGCCTGAGGAGAAATACTTGGGCTTCTTTTTCCTCTGCCCTTCTGTGCTGACTGCACCTAGGGCTCAGCCCCTTCGTAGTAAGAACAAAGCAGGAAAACAGAGAGAAATGGATCTGCAAGCAAATACACAGCTCATTAGCACAATCGCTTAGGAATAGTTTTGGCTGCAAGGAAAAAGAAATTCAAAATAACAGTGGCTTAAATAAAGGAGTTCAAGTCTCTCTTACATGAAAGCCTGGGTAGGTAATTTAGGGGTAGTATGACATTTTATAACATCAGAGACCCGGGTGCCTTCTTATGTTGATACTCCTTTGTGTGTGACCTTGACCTCATGACCCAAAGAGGAGGCCTCTGAGTTTCAGGCATCAGGATAGTAGAATGGACAACAAACAGCAAAGACAGGAACAGATATACATTGCCTGATAGAACAATGGTTTTTGAACTGTGTGTCCTAAAATCAATATAAAGGATAACTTTTAAAAATAAAATGGAGCAGAAGATATCAGAGTGTTTACCATATAGTAAAGATAAGTATTTCTACCTAAAACTCTCGTTTCAGAACTATATGTGAGTGTGTATGTGATATATATGTATCACAGGTGCCAAAAAAATGTATACACATTTTAAGTGATGTTATCTATGTATTACTTTTCGAAGTTGAATTGAATTACAGCAGCAATGTGCAGTATGATGTTTGCTCAAAAGATGGCGTTAATCAAATGAATGCTAGTGTCACCATGTGACAGGCAGGACAGTCAAAGAAAATGGCAGAAGCACAACTGTCATTCAAGAAGTGCAAGAGCATTTGCCAGGACAATGAATAGGTTGAAGAGGTGTGGTTTGAGTTTCCTCACATTCTCCTGACTTAACACCCCTTAATTTCTACCTATGGGGGACCTTAAAGGATGTGGGGTACCATAGAAAACTGACTACACTGGCGGTACTTTGGGAAGAAACTGAAAGGGCATGTGCAGTGATACAAGGGGACACTTTGGTCAGCGTTGCTCAAACAGTAGTTCGCCGTAATCAGAAGTGTCTGGGCGCTGATGGTCACCACATTGAGCACCTCTTGTCATTGCAGACGTCAAACGTGACTTGTATTCATCTTTTATTATCAGCATGTATTGAGTATTACAACTTTAATACAGTGTTTTTCCTTTCTTAAAATGTGTATATACATTTTTTTCACCCTGTGTGTGTGTGTGTGTGTGTGTGTGTGTGTGTAGCATAACATAACTTAAAACATAACATAACATAAAATGTATTTCTTTTGTTGGATGCTGTCAAAAAAGTTCAAAGCAATTAAAAGTTCCTGGAAGTGGCTCCACTTCTGTCTCAGCTCATTGGCTAGAACTTGGTCATGTGGCTATAGAGAATTGCAAGAAGGGTTGGGAAATACATTCTTTTGTATAGGCAGCCGTTTGCCGGCTAACATTAAGGATGTTATTATTCTAAAAGGAAGGGTGCTTCAGTAGTCAAGGACAACGCAGGGTCTCTACCACACCCAGAGTCATTGTTATTATTATCTGCTGTTGCTGGTCACATTGGCACTAAAAGCATTTTCAAAAGGAAATTGTTTCTATTGACTGTTATGATGGACTGAAAGAGCCATCTCACGCAGAGGGTGACTCCTGGTAGTTTAACCAGTGATGACAAGTTTGGTGCCTGGACCCACACAGTGTGTACTTGTATGTGAATCTTGCTTTGTCATTCAGTTTTCTCATGTATAAAATTAGGATAATCATAGAGTCTGCCTCATCAGGTTTTTGGAAGGGCTGAATGAGGATGACAGCCAACTGTTCAGCAGAGCGTGTGGCACCTACGAAGAGCTCAGGACGTGGTGGGTAGATGTCAGCACAGGGGCCCAAAGGCCATGTCTGTGGCAAGGCACCAGGGTAGAAGGACACTGTCGCCAGCCAATGCCCATTCCGAGGTTGAAGCAGTTGCTAAATTCATGGTAAATGAACTGTGGTCCATGGCAGCAAACTCATCAGTACTGGGGTGTCAGCCAGCAATGAGGGACTTTGGAAACAGCAGGGCTACCTGGGACTTTGAAGAAAGAAAGGTAAGGGGTGAACTAAAAGCAACTCCAAGGGTTTAAGTGGAGTTGGAGTAATAATCACAGTGCCTGGCATGGAGTTGGGCCTAGATTATTTGTTGGATGAATGAATAAATGAATGAATACAAAAATGGAGAAGATAGAAGCCAAATACCTTTTTATTTATGGCATAAACTAATTTTTTTTCTCTCCTGTTGCTGATCACGTTTAGGTTGAATGCATATTCAAATGGAAAATAATTGTCACACTCTTTCATAAAAAATACGTAACTTTTTCTTTCACCTTATATCTATTATGATTACTCCTTTAACATTAATTAAATATCCACCATGTGCTAAATGGTAAACTGAACATGTGAGCAATAGTATTTCTGCTTTCATGGTGGTGGGCAGAGAAACTTGATAGAAAACCCAATAAGAGGGATGTAGGTGAATTTGATGTTTTAATATTAATCTTATTGGCATAGTATTTTCATGGATAGATATAAAAACTCTTTATTTGGAAATATGAAATAAAACCTTCATTCATCTTTTGGCAGAAAGGAAAAAATGGATGACTTTCTCAGATTCCTTCTTCATCTCCATGGAACATCATGTGACTAAACCAGAGGTCCCTTTAGACAGGACATGTGTCCCGCATGGCTAGTTAATGCATTTGCATCATCTGCCTGGTCCCTGTGAGCCTTTGAGTGTGATATTTCTACAAACACTTAATAATCTCCAAATTATACTAGTAAGAAGGCTAAGTAGGAATGGTAGATTTGTGTGTTCATTAATTCAATAAATGTTTATTAAAAGGCAAAAAAGAGTTGCTCTTCCCCTAAATGAAATGGCTGCCCTCTGAGAAAGACAGTCAAGAGCTAACAGTGGCAATGCAGAGTGACAAAGCTGATGACTGTAATGGGCTGACGGAGCATGGAGAGACATCTCCCTCCACCTGGGGTCAAGGGCAGAGTGGTCAGGAAGGGTTTCCCAGTGGGAGGTGATTCCACCTGAATCTCCAGCAATCAGAATGCCTGAGCTGGGGAGAAAGATGAGGACAGGAATTCCAAGCAGATGAAATCAAAAGGACAAAGCCAGGGAAGGATAGTTTTGAGGGATTGTGTCAGAGGTTCAAGTGGCTTGTTCTGGCTGGTGATGTAGGTGTGTGTGTTGTGAGGGGGCGGTGGGGGGGAGGGGAGGGGAAAGCAGAGAGATGTGTCTAGGTCTGGATCATGCAGGTCCTTGTGTGCTCAGAATTTCCATTTCATCCTGAAGCTTACATGGGATCATTGATCCATAAATGTTGGAAAAATGAAATGATTTGACTGGGTTCAGAAAAAAAGACTTCAAGGATGGCTGTTTTGTTTCGACCTTGACATCCTCAGGTTGTAGTTGTGTGATCCCCTCCTCTAAGGTCAGACAAGAAGCACATCTGCCCCCTCAGTGCTATGACTTGGAGGACAAGGTCACCCAATGTTAACCCTTTCATTGCGTTAATTGACTTCAAGTTTTTTTTAATGTTATCAAAAAGCCACAAAAAATAAAAAGTTGATATTTTGACTATTTTATGCATTTCATAACATTTTGAGCTATTTTATGTATAAATGACAATTTTATTTTAAATTTTTGTTACATAGTAATAAATTTACCATTATATTGAATTTTAGCAAAAACATACTCAAAACATACAAAGTGGCATCAATTAGATCTAAGTATAGATAAATTATAATCTAATAAGTATAGATAAATTATAATCTAATAGCATTGATGACATAAAAATTGATTACAAAATGTTACACAACATGGCATACAAAATGTTTTTGTTGTTGATAGTGTAAGACACAGGAATACATATTTTAAAATCTTGTAAATGGAGAAAAGTCCTTAAAACAGTTTAACACTGAAAACCAAAGGTTTTTTGAGCTTGTTGGGTAAACTGAAATGCCACAGTCAGTGGATGAAAATACTCATTTGGATATGTCCGAAAGTCACAGCAAAGGTTAAGGTGCCTAGTGCTAGAGAGTGAATGACCCAAATGTGTCTGAGGTGACATACTGAAGTAGGGGGTCGCACAGGGCTCATCAAACCCAGGGACACTGAGGGCAGAATACGGGGTCAAGAGTGCACTTAAATAGAGCTGGGAAAGCAGGTGAAATGAGGAAAGGTCTTCAAACTTCTTTTAGAGGTCTCCATCTCAAGTTTTTAGTATGACACTAGCAAGACTCGCATGGCATCTAAGAGTGAGGGAAAACACAAATAGGCTGTCTTTTCCCTGTACCTGACCCCTGGGGTATAGATAGGGTGAAGTTCCAGTGCACAGTACACACACACATCCACTACAGCAGGAATTCTAGAATTCTATGGCTTTGTGGGGACGTCAGTACAAAAAGAACAGTGATCTCAAACTGTCTGCCTTTTATATAATTCCTCACTTGTTACTTGTTCTTGCAATTGCTGTTCAGCATCTCTCTTTGCCACCAAACTGTAAGCTCCTAAGCGTGCAAAATGTGCCTGTCACATCTCAGCTCTCTAGCCTGTAACAAAGCTCTTAGTACAAGTGAACGATTTTAAAATCTAAGTCTGGTTTGCCCCATTTACCACTAAGTTACTCTGTACTAATTCAAATACAGGTCAGCTGGATGGCATTGACAAAATATAAAATCTATGCCTTCAAGATGTTTTGTGGTTAAGTTCCTGTGAGTTGGCTTTATATAGACATATTTTCATGGCTTCACTTTTCTGAGTATTAGTTTCCTTCACTGCAAAGTGGATATGATAATAATATCTATTTTTTATTATGAAGTAGAAGAGCCCTATAATTAAGTTTCATGGCCTGGATTTAAATAATGACACCATCACATTCTACTTGTGAAACCTTGGACAAAGAACTCAATCCCACTAAACCTCAGTTTCCTAATCTGTAATATGGGAATAATGATATTTACTAAATAGGGTCTTTGCAAAGATAAAATAAAATAATCCATTTAAAACAAAACACAGTGCCTGGAACTTATTGAGATCTCATAAAATGTTAGCTATTATTATTGTGACTTATACTTTTAGGGATTAATGGGATAGTTCCATTTAAAAGAGAGAGCATCCTCCCAGCCAGGGAACCACCAAAAATAAATAAATAAATAGATAGATAGATAGATAGATAGATAGATAAATAAAAATAAAAAAGAGAGCATCATGCCTAGAGCCTTGTAAGCACACAGAAAATGTTAGCTATTAATTTATTTCTATATATAGTCATTGTTTCATTATGCAAACTACTGTTTGTACAATTCATTTGCTTTGTTCCTCTCTTCTATGCATCCTTGTTCTATAATTTAAATCTCTCATTGCTATTTCATTTTTGATATTTTTAAGTCTTGCCTCCCTATCTAGAGTATAAACTCAAAGCAAGTAGCATGGTCCATTGCGTATAGACAATGCTCACCCTATAGTTATTTTGGTTTGGTTTATTGAGAATTCTATTACTCTTAATAGTTATTAGAAAAATTTTAAACTTCTGGTAAAATGGAAAAAATTGCACTACTTCCTGTGTCCAATGAGGGGTCACCAAGTGCACGGAAGAAAAGGGTCATCAGACTTCAGTATAAAGAGATAACTAGCTGAGAGTCAATTCTTGCTCCTGGCTTTCTAAGACTCCCTAAGTTATGTTGAAGTTATTAGTATTATGTTTATTAAAAACATACTAAGGGTTTCAGCTAAAGCTCTGGATATTTTTTGTCTTTTGGGAGGGTTGGGCTTTAAACTGAAAACCTATCCTTTTCTCCTAGAAGATTTAATGTCCTAAATAGAAATATTTAGATACTTTTGAGATGCTATTTAGTTTAGTCAATGAGTCTGAGTAAAGACATCCTCTATACCACTATTGTGTAATCTTTCTAAATGTCGCTCTTCTCCTTAAAACCCTTTTTGGGCTACTCGTCCCTCACAGAAGAAAGTCCAAGTCCCTTGGACAAGGACCAAGGCCACTATCTTCACCAATGGTCTTATCTGCTGCCCCTTCCGCTTTCATGCTGCAGAAATCCTAAACTTCTAGTTCCTTTCTTCAAATTGTTTTGTCTTTTGAATGCTTTTCTCTCCTCCAGGGATGCTTTTCTTTTTCTTCCTCAGTAGCCCCTACCTATTCTTGGTGACATTCCTCAGGTGCCGTCTTCTCTAGGGAGCCATCTCTGACCTCCCTGCTAGGTTAGACCAAATGCCCCCCTCAATGTATCTGATGCATAACCTCCTTCTCTAGAGTGTTTCATATTATATTCATGAATTTGACAACTATTTCTTGAGTTATTATTATGAGCCAGGTACTATTTTAAAAACTGAGGATATGTTGACAAAACACACAGAAATTGTTTCCTGTATGGAGCTTACAATAAACAAACTAAGTAAGCAAATATACTCATATACAGTGTTAGATGGCATAATTACAATGCAGACGTAGGTATAGGGAGTTCCTAGAGGGAGGTTATAGGTGTTACAATCTTAAATTAAATTGTAAGGGAAGGCCTCCCCTCATATTTGAGTCCAGACTAGAAAAAGCTGATGTGGCGAGACAATTCTCCATGGATTTCTTGCAATTTTTTAAAATTCATTTTTATTGTTAGACTCATTGGGGTGACATCTGTTAGCAAGGATTACATAGGTTTCAGGCACACAGTTCTACAGTGCATTGTCACCTTGTTGTATAATAATTTCCTGAAATTTTGCAGGATTTCTCATTCCCTTTCAAATTGGGAACTAGTAAAGATAGAATAAGCAGTGATAGATAAAAATTTCCAACACCCTACCATATATCAGGTACTATTAATATACATGACATTCAACATATATAGTACCTGGAAGAAAGGTATGAACTGCCCTATTGTTCTGAACTATATTTCCAAGAAGTTTGTTTAGTGAACAGCCTTGGCAAGAAGAAATAGTGTCTCTCTTTAAAGCAAAGAGAAAAATTAGCCTGTCTAGCATTATTTATTAAAGATACCTCCCACTGGACCAAACAACAGTTGTCTCTACCTTTCATTATAAATAAGATTTGGGTTATCTCTTCTGCCAGCATCTGTGGGGCTGTGCTAGCCTGACTTATTGGCTTGCAAATAAGGTAAAGTTTCTCAGATTTCACAGTTCTTGACAGTAAAATGCATATATCTGAAAAAGGAGCATTTAAGACATGGGGAATGACCCTGAGGCATTTGCTCTATGTGATATTAACTGTCTTGAAATTCTCAGACTTCCCCAATACCTGCAAAGTTCTTAAGGACAAATCATCGCATTCATCTGTGTACCCCTAGTACCCAGTAAAATTATTGCTGTATAGCAAATTCTCAATAGATGTTTGTTGGAATTAATAGGAAATAGTTGTTGCCTTAGAAATAGGAATATTTCTTAGGCATGGATCTATGGATGCCTATTATTGTTTCCCTTCTTTTCTCACATTCAGAGAGAAGCACATGGTAGAGTAGCAAAAGAATTGAGTTTGGATTAAAACAAAATAGGTTTCCACTCCAGCCTTGCTGCTTATTAGCCATAACCTCGAGCCTCAGTTTTCCTGTTTATGGAGTTGTAATAATAATCTTGTCTTCTCTGTTTTGATGCTTAAGTGATAGAACATGGGAAACATGCTAAGAATTCAAGAAATTATATGTTGAGTGCCATATATAGTACCTGACCCATGGTAGGGTGTTGGAGACTTATATCTATCACTGCTTATTCTATCTTTGCTCGCTCCCAATTTGAAAGGGAATGTGAAATCTGATGGTTTTGGAATCAGCAGGAAGAATATGGAAAACAAGGAGGATCTTTGTTCAAGGATTTTGTCTAGACCATTAGCTATTTCCATTTGTTTAACAATAAAGCACACTTGCTGAGGTCTGAATTCTTGTAGAAGTTAATGAGCAAGTGCTAATTTCTGCCCTTGGAGTCACTGGTTCTATTTGCCTGAGCTCCATGAGTTCACACATTCAATATAGTTTGCAGCCAGTTATTGTTTTGAATGGGAGGTCTGCCAGCAGCTTTAGGCTGAGAATTGGTTGTTAACCTGGCCCTCTTTCCACCTCAGAGCATGCAAAGGAGAATTGTGGTGGTTTGGGAACTCCATGTTACATTTTTAGAAATCTGATCTAGAGTTCCTCATAGCAGTTTGACATGGAGTTTCTCTGTTATGAGAATCTTGGCCAATGAGTACCATGAGGTGGTCTACCACTGAAGTGGATTTCTATACCATCCCCACCCCAAAATTATGTAGGAGCAGCCAGTTTGATGGGAAATCTTGGTCTGTTCTTCTTTAGCAGTCAAGGAACCAAAGTGTGTGTGCCCCTCTTTGCAGTGTTAATGATTCACAGATTATCCTAATTTTTCTTTCTCAGTCCTTTAATACAACATTTTTGGGGTTTCTACTATGGTCTCTAACTGTGCTAGATTCTGTGACCGTGAATAAAGCAGACAGTTGCTGACAGGTGATTGTGCCGTAGGTGCTTACAAATCACCCCTTGAGAAACATTAAGATGGAGAAAAGAGAATTTTGGATGGACAGTTGCAAGGCTGCACATTTAGTGCTGGAGTTTATAGAGAAGAAACAGCTCATGAACAGGTGTCTAAGTCCTTCGCAAGCAAGAAGCACAGGAGTACCCTAGAAAGAAGATAAAGCCAACAGAACTTTCATGGTGGTCTACAGTCTTCTAGGAAGAGATATGGCCCACTAACCAGCCTTTTCATCATTTTGTAGTTCAAATAGCTACACAGTCAATAGTGTCCTTTCATGTATAGAAATGTATGTTAATCTTGATCCTTAGAGTTAAATCAAGGCAAGGAGAGAAAAGGAGTCTGTTGTCAATAGGACATACAGATTGGAAGTGGAATGGGCAAGTTAGTTCTGGGTCTTGGCGATGGTCTCACAGTCCACATGTTCTATGCACTCACTGGCTTGCTTAGCTTATTTGTAATGAGGGTGCTTATTTATAGGAATCATGCTCATTATTTACGGGTGCTTCTATGTAGCAGGTGCTATGCTAAATGCTTTACGTGCCTTTTCACAAGAACTCTGGGTATTATTGTTTGTTTATACAGATGAAGAAACTGAGGCTAAGAGAAGTTAAGGTTTACAGAGATGACACAGCTATTATTCTTGGGGTCTGAACCCAGGTTTTTGAATTCTAGGATCCATGCTCTTAACTACCATGCTATATGACTACACACACACACACACACACACACACACACACACCGAGGAATATATAGCCATATATACAAATCACCATGTGTATATGTGCACAAAGATATATAACTATATATTCCCTGCAATATGTATTATGAGAAGGCCCCTATGACTCCTTTTTATGTCTTTTTGGTCTCTCTCTCTTTATAGCAAGGATTAATTTTTATTAATTTTTAATTAGAAACAATAAATAACATTTGAGATAATTTTAGAGAAATCATATCATAGCACAACACTATTACACAACTAAGTTTTGCATATTGCCTTTCATTTATTAATATTTAGCTAATGGCAATCATAGATAGTTTATACTCTGCTTCTCTCAGTTAATGTCCTTTTGGTTTCAATTACCACTTCTAACTGCTTTTTCCTCTTAGTACTTCCTGACTAAAATTTTTGAGAATGCAAATTTGTTTTACCGGGTAGTCTTTTAATGCCTTGGGTACTATTAGATTGGCCACCTTCATGTCACATGCCTACCCTGGTCCAATCAGTTACCCCTATGGAAAGTAATCAGCTAGTGCTGGGTAGGGGTTGGTGGGGGGGCAGTTTTCACTTACATGGGCTGGGGACAGTAAGGTTAGTAATTTATCAGGCAACAAACTTTTATTGCTCTATCATGTACCGGTGTATAGGTATGGAAACATATTTTCTAACTACAGACTAGTACCTCAGATCTTGCTATTTGAAGACCTGGGTTTGTACATGGGCATCTTGATCTAAAAGTTGTATTACATTGGGCACATGACTTTATATCTCTGAGACTTTTCCCCAGTGGCAACACTGGAAATGTCACATGGCCCTTCCTGGGTACTGAGAATCTAATGGGCTAAAATGCTAGAGTTGCCAGATGAATGAATTACCATCTTAGGGAGCTTATTTGCATTCTAACAATAGTTCACCACGCACAGGGGCAGGGGTCTGTAAAATGCATATTCCAGGACCCAGCCCACCTCTAGAGATTCTGCTTCCCTAGAAGGGGGAGGTGGGGGCGGGGATGGAGCACAGGATTTGTAGTTTGGTAAGAGTGCCTGAAGGCTACAGGTGGTAGGTGGACTTAATGAGAAGCCTTAGGGAGGAGAAAACAAGACTTTGGATTGTCACTATGCTGCTTGGTAACTGCTGGAGGACATTAAGTGGTAAGAGAAGAACCAAGAGCTTTGGAGCATCAGAGGAGGAGCAATCAATACTGTGGGGAGTGGTGCCAAAGAAGGCTTCTCAGAGGTGACATCTCAGCTCAGAGTGGACTCGCCAGGTGAAGGGAAGGACAGGGCATTTAAGACAGCCAGCAAAGGTGTTTCTGGGGGTGGGGAAGATTTAGGGGGTCAGAGTGGAAGAAAGGCAGATAACCCAAAGCTCGGCGAGCCTTGTTTGTTGTAAGTTTATTTCTCTGTGAGGGGGCATCAGAAATGTTTAGGTTAGTGAGAGACAAGTTCACACTTGACTTTCAGAAAGGTAATTTTGGTTTCAGTGTGGAGAATAGTACGCTGGGGGTGAGAATAGAACGATGAGGGTGAGACTGCATGGAGACCTCAGAGGAAAAAGTGGTGATAATCCCCAGTGTGTGGTGATGAGGAGCTGAAGCCAGCCAGGAGGATACGGATGGAGAGCAGGGGCTGGGTGTAATGGGTTTGTAGGGAGTGGATGTAGGGAGTGAAGTACCTAGTTTGGAGAGTGGGTGACAGGCACCGAGATTTGCAGTCAGGTACAGATTTAGATGGAGAATGGGAGAAAGCAGGCATGAGTTTTAGTTCAGGCATACTGGTAGAGAAACCAGGAAACAGTTGGAAAAATGGGAATCCAGCTCAAAAGGGAGATTGAGCTTTGTTTAGAAGTTTGCAAAAACTCTGATGTCTTGCTGATAAGTGAACACATGGGTGTACTTGAGAGTTCTCAGAAAGAACCTGAAAATGAAAAACAACAACAAAAAAAATTGGAACATAGGATTAGAATCCTGAGAAATAGAACTCCAAGAAAGAACAATATACAAAGAATATGCAAAGAAGGGAAAGCCAAAGAAGAGTCTCACAAGGATAGCTTAGATATGTGTAACAGCTTTGTTGACAGTAACCTTGAAGAATCCAAAACAAAAAATTAATAATGCTGGCTGACATTACTAGTTTTGCTTTATTTCTCTTCCACTTACACATGGACTAATACGTTTTGCTTGCTGATGAAATATCATGTGCAATGGTATAACACTAAAAAACAGAACTTACATCTCTCTGCAAATGTCAATTCAACTCTGGGGACAGAAGACAACACGTCGATGGTTGTATCCCATTAATTCCAGAACCATTTTACAGCATAAACTTTTGTGTTTGGTACTGAACTAAGTGAGGACGATGGAGAGGTGGGTTGGTCTTTGCCTTCAACAAGCTTACCTAGGTTCCAGGATGTGTGATTTAACATAAAACACACATTGCAGATCCGAAGTGATGGCGCTGCCAGAGTTCCAAATGTCTCCCTCAAGGGGGCATAGAGAACATCATAAAATGAAAGCACAGTGTCGCAGAGACAACACCGACTGGGGAGTTCAGACGAGATAGACAAACACCACCGTGGGCCCGGGAAAGCTTCCAGGAGGTGCGTTGCCCAACAGGTAAAACAAAGTTTTGCTGTAAAGTTAAGAGCGCACTAAATCTAGGTTCCAGTCCTGCTGCCGCCCCTGCTAGGTTGCCTTGATCTTCTTGGGCATGGCTCTGTTCTCTAGGAAGCTGCAGGCAGCAACCTTACAAGGCTTGGAAGGAAGAATGTGGCTTTCACCCTAACCACCGCCTCCATCCATTTTTTCCAGGTGCTTCCAACAGGTGATGTCTCAGAAAGCCTGAGCCAGGCGTAAGGAGTAAATAGGAAGGTTAACTTTGCCTCCCCATGCTTCAGAGAACAGATGTGTGGGGCGAACTCCAGTTCAGTTTTGTGGGTTTTGTTTTTGTTTGTGATGGGATCAGATAGTTCATGTTCAAAGCCAGAAAGAACTAGGTCGTGTTTAAGAGCGAGAGCCTTGGAGTCAGATTTGTGCTTAAATTCTGGATCTGTCTCTTATCCCCTGGATGACCTTCGGCAATTTATTCCACCTCGCTAAGCCTCCGTCGTCGTTACCTAAAAATTGAGGGTAAAGATTATGTACCTCAGAGGGAGGTGGTGGGGCTTAAGGGCTAATGTGTACAAACCGCAGCGCACACCGCCGGGCACGGAGGAGCCGCTTACAACAAGGAATCTGTTGCTCCAACCCGTGCTGGCTATTGTTATGGACATCGAAGAAAAGCCGTGGAGGCACAAACTGCCGTCCCAAATCTCTGCCAGGCGGAAAGCCAGCGTCCTGGAACTTAAAGGGACTTTCGATGGGTGGAACCTTGAACGGGGGCGGGAGGGGATCCCGGAGCCCCTCGCGTGGGTGGGGGCGGTGAGAGCTGGGGTGGGTGGGTGACCCCACCTCCGGGACCCGAGACCAGAGCCTGCTCTCCGGCCCCGGGCGTCTCCGGGGGCCAGTTCTGGGGCGGGAGCGAGGGGGAGAGAGGAGGGGCGACTGGGGGAATTTCCCCGCCTCTCTCTCCGGGTCCATAAATCACCGCAGCCGCGGCGGCGGCCGAGCCGGGAAGTGCGCGGAGCCGGAGCGCAGCGTGGTGGCACCAGACACCTCCCTTTCCCCCCTCCGCTTTCTTTTCTTTCTTTCAGTGTTGTTTTTTTTTTCGTTTTTTTTTTTTTTTTTTCGTTTTCACCTCCCCCTCTCCCTCCGCGCTCGGGTGGCTGCCCCAGCCCAGCAGCCTGGTCGCCGCTCCGCCTCTGCTGGGTGCCGCCGCCCGCCCTCGCAGCCGCCGCCGCCACCGCCGCCTCGCTGCACCGGGACTCCGGGAAGGGGAAGCTCGGCGGCTCCCGGCTCGCTCTCCGACTGTCAGCGCCGCGGCCGCGCGGCCCGCGCCCCCGGGTGCAGGTAGTGCGGCTCTCCGAGGCGCCCGCCGCGCCGCGGGGGCTGTGCCGGCGCCGGGGTCCCCGGGACCGCTCGGGCGGCCGTTTCCTCTCCAGTCGGCCGCCCGCCCGGCGATGGTGGCTGCCCGTGCTCCCGCGCTGGAGCCGGGCGCCCCCTAAGTTTGGAAGTCGCCCGGCACGGAGAGGCGTCTGCACAAGGGGAAGAAAGTTTTGCGGGGTGCGCCGAGCGGGGCCTGGGCGCACCTCCCGGTGCTCCCTCCCCGCTTCCCGGCGCCTGGAGCCCGTCGGCGGGGAGTGGGGGAAGGCAGCATGGCCCGCGAGCCGGAGGAAGAGGAGACGGCGGGGGCGGCCGCCCTGGCCCACAGCTGCCCGGGCTCGCCCGGCCGAGCCGGGGCCAGGGCGCTGCGGCCGTCCCTCTGGATGTTCTGCCTGGTCGCATGCTGGCTTCTGGGCGCGGTGGCCGAAGCCGACTTCTCCATCCTGGATGAGGCGCAAGTGCTGGCGAGCCAGATGCGGAGGCTAGCGGCTGAGGAGCTGGGGGTCGTCACCATGCAGGTAAGGGGTCTCAGAACTTGCCAGTCATCCTGCCTGTCTCCTCTGCGCAGAGCCCCATCCCCAGTACAGATCCCCCTGACCGTGCACCGACCTTTCTGGCATGCACAGACTCCCCTTTTCCGCCGGATACCTCCGTTTTCTGCACAGGACCCCCCCTCCCCCCGCAACTACACACCAACTCTTCCTTGCATTCAGCTACCCCTCCCATTCTCTGCAGAAGTCCCTGCCCTTTGCACGGAACCCACTTCCCCGCCACTCACGCAGCTCCTTTATCTCCGCAAGGATTCTCCGGTTCCCTCGCACCTTCTTCCCTAATTTGCACCAATCGCCCCCTCCCCCAGCCCCCCCCCCCCCCGGCTTGCTTTTACCCCGCCACCCTTGCAAACTTCCCTTCCCTCTTTGTGTACCCATCCCAGGGCGGATGGCCTCTCCCCCAGCCTACCCTCTTGACCACCTCCTCGGGGGGGGGCCTCCCAACCGAGGCACGAGGCACATTGATGGGCGCCGCGAGGGAAGGCAGCAGGGCGCGCGCAGCTGCTCTTAGGCCACCTGGGTCCGGGTGCAGGGCTGCCCGGGAGCTGACTCCGCGCTCCCTCTACTCTCCCGGGTGCATTGTGGGAGGGGCTGGCGTGGTAGATTCCTGGTCGGAGTCCCCACTCTTGTCCTGTGGGGGAGACTTTCTTTTGCTGCTTTCTGCTGTTGTCATTGTCGGCTGCGCGCTGTCCGCTGAACGATTTTTGTTTTGTGTGTGCCTTTTGGGGGGGAGGAAAAGAGCACAGCGAACAAGGTTCCCATTTCTGTAGATTGTTTACAGTGTCCTCAGGAGAGGAAGGGCGCTTCGGGGCAGCGAAGCGCGGCTAATAACGAAGCCTAAAGGTGTTACTCATAACCAACAGCAGGAAAAATTGCTGAGCAGCAACCACCTGGAGATTCTATCCCGCCGTCATTTTAACCGACTTGGCCGGAGAGGCCCCCTCGATTGGGAGAGGTTGGGATGACAGGACAAGTGTGAAACCTTTGCTATCACGAAACCACCTTATTCTCTTGCACATTTTGACCCCAGTAATGGTGATGAATGTGGTCTTCGAAAGAGCGAAGTTTCCAGAATGTGTTCTTGGAATAGGTTTCTGAATTTGATGGTATTGGGACCATCTTCCACCTCCCACTGGGAAGGAGAGGTGTTTTGAGTCCCTTTGGTGGGATTCAGGTTGCTGACATCTTTTTTTTTTTTAACCTCCCTTCCTAAGGACCTCCCCAGTCTCCTCTCAGGATGATACAATTTTCCTCAAGCAGGTTCCCCAGACCTTTTCACTGTAGTGAAAGAATACTGGGACATTTAAAAGACAAACAAACAGTGGGTGAGGCTGAAGAGTGAATGGTTTGCTTGAAAGATAATTCTGTGCAGTATCTGTTTACAGACACCCGCCCCTGGAGTGCGATAGAGTTGGGTTCTTCATTTGCATAATAATAGACAAGCTTTTAATTTACCTCATTTAATTGTCCTTTTCTAGGCAGATCTTTCAGGTGCAGATTCAGTTATAATTTTTTCCATTTGCATTTTCTGATTGCTAATGATTGCTGACAGAGTTTTTAGGAGTGAAGTGACTTTTAGAGGAAATGGAGCTAAAATGTTAGGAAAAAATAACTAGAATCTTGTCCCCCAGTGGTGAATGTTTCAATTCAGAGCACAAACAATTGTATTTTTTGCATGGAGACAGGCCTTTTAATAAAGGGAATTTAACATGTTGCTGTTTTGGACTGTGCTTACAAGATTAGTAAGCATTTGTCATCTACACCCAATCACTAGGACTGGACAAGGGATCTTAAGGTCCCCCCCCCCCATATAATCTAAAGGCTTACTTTCTCTAAGATGCTGACAGCAGTTTTACTGTTTCTCACCCGATCCTTGACAAAAGGTGAAATTGGATCCCAACACATTGTCATTCAGGTAGGGATCCAAAGCAAATGTAGTTTAAAAAGGCTTGCCTGTTGAAAAGGAGACACTTTAGGGGAAAAAAATAAAACCTCTGATCGGTGGGGGGTTTGTGCCCAAATGGCCCTTTATCGCCTCCTAACTGGCCTCTTTCTAACACCTTTGCAACCTCATTGTGGAAGCTGGCCTCCTGGGGACAGGGTTTTGTGTGGCAAAATGTGAAGTGGCTTCTCTCCTTTTTTGAAAGGAGAAGCACTTACTGTATTTAAATTCCTCTTATTGAGCTGTACATTGATCTGCCACTTGCCTTCATCTGGGAAAATTGGGGAAAGAGTCTCTTCTTAATTTTGTTAGACTGCCAGGATTTTTTTCTTTTTTGCAGGGGAAAATACTTATAAAATAAAATATAAGACATGTTAGGTTTTTGACCCTTAGAACAAAGATTTCAAGCCTCACATTTTCCTCTGTAATTGGGATTTGTTCAATGGAGTTGGTTACTTTATAATCCATAAAGTGTAGATTATATAGTCTTCCTTAGTGGAATGTTGAATTTTATGGCTATAGAGGTCATCTTATTCAGAGGCAGGGAACCTCACGTGGACATTTAAGGTGAGCGGGTCAGACTTCCGTATGAGAAGGCTAGGGAAGCTTATAGTTTGTAGGAAAAGAATATCCCTTAGTTAAGGTACTGACTCCTTTCACTTGACCTTGGCATTTCCAGTTCAATGCAGACCTTTCAGGATAGCATCTTATTTGATGAAGAACTTTCTGTAAGTCAGTGTGTGTGTGTGTGTGTGTGTGTGTGTGTGTGTGTGTGTGTGTATATATATATATATATATATATATAGCCTATTTTCAGACTTTTAAATTGCTTCTGCTGCAACTGAAATTATACAAAGACAATTTTTAATTTTGTGAAATTGCAAAGCGGTCCTGAAATGAGGCCTGTTGCAGCATTTCGAATGGCAGCAGATACTGCTCACAGGAGGTTGCAAAGGGTAGTTTTATAAAAACAAAAACCAGGCCTTCTTTCAACCCTGTAGTTTCCCATGACATAGTTTTTGTGCTTGCTGATAGAGAAGACAGCTTGAAAAGCAGTCCATCTTAAAGATTTTCTTGAAAAGGTTTTCTCATGGAGGCTGTCTGCTCGTTTTTTTGTTGTTACTTTTTAGTAATGAAAAATTTAAAAAAACCTTTAAGTGATTTGCACCAATTAATTTTGCTAGTGCCCTGGGAAAGCTGCCACTGAATACTCCCCCTCCACCCCCCCCACCCCAACCCCCCAACAGCAGACATCATACATCATGGGTGAAAGTCAAAAACCTAATCATTGTCTCCTCAGGGGTCTCGTGGAGTAAAGCCATCTATGTTGCGATGTGGGTAGCAGAGTGTGGCTGTGTCCAGGGAGACTTGCTGTGCTTATTCATTCATGCAACAAGTTTTTATTAAGCAGCATCGTGGAGTAGAACTCTATACTGGGTTTCCAGCTTTGCCACTTACAAGTTGGATGATTTTCATTGGCAAACTTGGGACTGTTAATTCTTCCCGGAGATTTGCTCTGTGGACCTACTAAAATGAGTGCATGTGAGGGCACCTGTTCGTATGAGGCTGGGGTTAGGAAATGTTGATGGATGTGGTTGCTTTTAAATGGAGAAATGTTCATTAAAAGCGTATTGTGCACAGAGCACTCTGCTAGCTGTTTAGGGAGTTTACAAAGAGGTATTCCAGCACAGCCCCTCACGTTTACAATTTGGAGGACGAGTAAGATTGCACAGGTAAAACAGTTAAGTAACAATGCCTGCTTGTTAGAAGGCATATCTGGCCCTGGGAGCCATTTCACCAGGCACTTATAAGGCCCATTTAACATTATATGACAATACAGGCTTCCTAACAGCAAGGGCCTGGCACACAGCCAGTTTGCCCGCCTTGATGTTAGCTCTAACATAGCTCTGCTGGGCATAGTCACTGTGAACTTGGCAGACACACCAGCAGGTTGGTCAGACAGCTGCTGTATGCAGCCTGGTGGGGGGTTGGGGTTGGGGTGGGGGTCCTTCCAGTAGGGGCAGAAGAAATACCAGAAGCACAAACTAAAACTTCAACTCAAATGAAAGAAAGAGCAGTAGTCAGGACAGATGTGATTTCAGGAACTGAAGGGCTCAACCAGGGCGAAGTGTTGGCTGAAAATATAGAGCAGTGTTGTAAATAGTGGCTGCAGCTAAAAGTAAAAGGGGAGGCCTTTTTTATGCAATAGGACACACAGCATTGCCTAAGTAAGTTCATTGCTTATTTTTTGCAGCAAATGTTCAATAAACTTTTTTGGTGGGGGCTTCCACTCTTTGAGGGACTTTGGGTTAGACTAAGCTGAGGATGTACAGTGAATAAGGGCTGGTGCATGCCCTGAAGTTCTCTGCTGATGATGGAGACAGGTGCAAAAAGAGGTGTTAGATGCAAGAGGTTAGTGAGAGAAGGTGTGTTTGTTAGTGCCTTGGGGTAGAGAGAACAGGGCATTATGGGAATATAGAGAAGGGTTTCCCAGTCCCATCTGGTGAGGCCACTGAAGGTGACTACCTCTCTTACAGCCTTTTTAGTGAACTGTCCACGTACACACGCACACACACGCATGCACGCACACGCCCATGCCAATCCCGAAAGCCGCAGCAGCAGCCTCACCATGAAGGGTACCCAAATCAGTAGTTCATCAGATATTTCTAATTCCTTTTCATGGCACTGGACAAAGTAGTTGGTATATTTTAAATGCCTGAATAGAGCGTGGATGTGACTCTTATACCTCTTCATATGGCCCCATGTCTTATTTTTTTGGCCATCACCCCTGGAGCTTCTGTGGTTATAAACATCTTGGTGGCTCTACTATAACTGTATGCTGATATGTAGTTATGTTTGGGTAAGGTTTGTATTTTCCCTTAAATTGTGTCCATCATAACCAGGAGTGACATGTTTTTAGGATGTTTTTTGTATTTCAGCAATATAGAATTGGGGGGGGGGGTCATCACCTGTATTTGCAAATAATGTAGTTTGATTCTATGCCTTGTGTGCAATATAAGCCCTAGTGGAAACCCTGCTGTTTTGCTGTCTTCTGAAATTGATTATTTGGAGTAGAAGAAAATTACCCATTAATGGATGACACTGAGTTGAACTTGGTAAGAGTGAGCTCAAGGAAAAGCATGTTGAATGACTTTTGATCGACCATCCCTGTTGTGCTTAAGATTTCCTTCACTTCCTCTGCACTAATACCTGTCTTAGCTGGCATCCTCACTATGCTTATGTTTTTCCTGCCAATCATACTTAAGTCTGGAGGGAAGGAGATGGTTTCACACTTTATAACTGGGTGCTATTTCTGGTTGCTGTTTGAGGAGTTCCTTCCTTGAGCTTAAGTGGATGAGCAGACAGGAACCTTGCAGAACTCTGAAATTCTGCTATTATGTGCAGTTTGATTTATTTTGGATCTCCTTGGACCTGGTGTGGTGTGAAAATGTGTTGAAATTCAAACCATAAAGGGACAACGGTTTACACACACACACACACACACACACACACACACACACTTATTTTTCAGTTACTCTTGACATTCAGGGACAACAGCTAGTTATTAACTGTGTAACTTCCAGCATGTTATTTAATTGTTCTGAACATGGTGCCTTCATGCTTCACTGGTTAATAGAAGGAATTATATTTTAAAAGGTTAAAGAAAAAAAAATAAAAAAAAATAAAAGGTAAGTGTCTAGCACAAGGTCTAACATAGGAACAGTCAATCAATATGGGACAGTGTGTTTAGTGTCAGGGCACAGAACCTGGAAGACAACAAACATGTAGCTCCCAAGCCTGAATGAAACCAGAATCTAATCTTCAGAACCTGCAGATTTCAAGGTGGTCAGTCCTCTGTCCCAGGGGTGACCTCAGGGGTGTGGTGCAAAACCATCCTTTGGAGTTTATGAAGAAATATTAGACCTGCTATTATATTCATAGTTATTATTTGCTTGAAATGTTTTTATTACAAAGATTTGAAAAAATATACAGAAATAAAATAACATAATCGTGTCCATATATCTCTTACCCAATGTAAGCAGTTACTAACTGGTGGTCCTGCTGGTTTCATCTCTGCCTCCACCCTCTCTTCCTCTCCCCCTGATTATTTTGAAGCAAATTCCAGATATTACATAATTTCATCCATAGCATTTTTTATTGCATCTAATTTAATTTCTATATTTTAAATGTTTTATAATAAACATAGTGTATGGTACACGAATACGTGGAATTTGCTGTCCACAAATAAGTACAAATACTTTGGAGGGTATATACTTACAATTTTTTATGATGACATGCCATTGCTGTGTCCCTCAGCACTTTACAAATAGCTAGTATCTGTGCCCAACAGCCTCCCCAACCTTCCCGATGCAATGCAGAAGATTCTTTTGGGAAATTCTTCTGGGACCCTTCTCCCCGCCCTATGTATGCCATCTGGCCCTCATTTTCAGGCCTGGTTTTCCCACAAGGTGGTGAAGTTCCATGTTTTCTTAGTGCCATGTCGCACAGACCGTGTCCTCTCCTTACTCTGGTTCTCCCCCCTCCCAAAGGAGGAAGGAGGGGAAAAGGGACAAGGCAAGATGAGCTTTATGTAGGAAAGAAGGGAGGGTTGAAGAGGAAGAGCTGGACTGTATGCCTTTTTGTCTAATGATCATCTGTTAACAGATATTTGCTGGGGGCCCCCCTTTGCAGAATTGGAGGCTGGGGAGGGAGCAGAAGAAACACATAGGACATCCACATCCAGTGCTTTTCCTCTGAGAGCTCAAAACCAGTGTGTATAGGCCAGGACAGTATAGGAAGAAGTGCTGACATACGGAATCTAGATGGCACCCAGAGGTCAGTTAGACGCAACTAGTGAGGCTGGTGTGGGTCAGTAGCGAATGGTGTTTGCTCGTAGGCGGGTGCTCCTCAGCTCCTCCAGTTGTTGCCCGGTGGCATTGTGGGTCCAGTGTCACCACGTGACTGTTTTTTTAGGAGAAACTGGATATCTGCTTTTTAGACAAAATCTCTTCATTCTTAAAATGTTGGCCACTAATGCAGTTTTTTTTTTCCCCAGAAACAACACCATGTGGGCCAAATGAAACATGTCTGCAGGCTGGATCAGGCCAGAGGCCACCAATTTGCAGTGTCTGGCTTAGAATTAGTCAGTGGGCTCCAGGAGGTAAAATCAGTGTAAAGGTTATGGGGAAGCAAGTGTCTATATAATAGAAATGAAAACTTTCTGATAGAAGAGTTTCTAACCTGGATTGCTCTGGGAAGACAAGCTGCATGTCATCGTAGCTACTTAAACAAATAGTTGTTGAATGTTTATTGGTGCCAGGTGCCAATGTTAACTCTGAGATAGCCTCATCAGTTCGTTTCTGATGCAATGAATGTCATGAGAAAGGAGGTTCCGGATGCTTGGAGAAAGTATGTCAGGGATGTTAACCTTTGGGGAGGTGGAAAGGGGTTGTGCAAGTCTTCCTGAAAAAAGTGGAATGAATAGGAGTTGATTACTTGAACAGTGGTCTTCCCGGAAGGCTCCTTCGTTATGGTACCTTCGAGGAAGGGAAAGATGGCATTACAGTTTGGAGTCTGGAGAAGTAGAAGCAAGATTGGGCACGGGAGGAGGTCATGGAAGTAGACAGAGGTCACATTGTGAGATCCTGGGGTCCTTCATGTCAGTTGAGACTTATTTGGCGGGTAACAGAATGCCTGATTGATACTGGCTGGAGGAAGACAGGAACCTACTGCCTTTACTGCCTTATATGATTGAACTCTCTGTGGTAGATCTTTGGGCAGGGCTACATTAAGGCTCAAACAGTGTGGTCAGTACCTTGTTTCTCTCTCTTTGCATGCCTACTTTCTTAAATAGGTTCTCCCCTTTATTTCAACACAACTGGCAGTAGCTTACCAGTATTTCGAGTTGGGAACTAGCTGCTGCTTGTGCCTGAGCCTCTTGTATTTGGAGGAGATGTTCTCTGGAAGAGAGGGCCTAGGAATCTGGCAGAAGCTTGGTACTTATGACCCTCAGTTGTAGTGATTTAGGATTCAGACACCATGAGCAGCCGCCAGCTGCCAGGGCCAGCTCCCTATCTAGGCTCTGCCTCCCCACGTTCTGTTCAGGGAGAGCCTGTTTTGTGGTCTCCCTGCTTCTGGCTCACAGAGAGGCTGGCTGGCTTCCCACTGTGGTCTGTGGTTTGCCCTGATGGGTTGTACAAATCCAGGCTCAGCAGGCCTGCCCTTGGCATGCCTTTCCTCCCTGACCTCTCAGAGCCATGAGAACTGGGAAGGGCCAGAGAGAAAGTCAAATCTACAGGCCTCATTTTAGAGATGAGAAATGGGCCCTCTGGAGAAGTAGCTCTCTAGAGATCACAGCCCTAGCAAGGGGCGGACTTAGACCTCAAGTCTTAGTCTTAGGACTCTTGCTTTCTGACCCTTTTTTTTTTTGGCGGGGTTGGGGGGGTTCCCTGGCTGGGAATCGAACCCAGGCCGTGGCATTGAGAGCGCCAAAGCCTAGCCACTACACCACCAGAGACCCTTTCTGACCTTTTTCACGATACAGTTCTGTCCTATGGGAGCTCCATTTTTCCGGGAGAAGGTTGCCTTGATGGAAAGCAACATTGACTTAATTAAGAACTTTTACATTCCTCTTTTGAAAAAAAAAGTCCTATTTTATGGCTGAGAACTTAAAGACAATAGTTTAATTTGACAGCTGATGGCGGGTTTTATTTTTTTAATGTTGTTATTTAAATTCCTGAAGTCAGTGAGCCACTGAAGAAATACAAAAATTCTGAGACTACATGTTTTTAGATTTTTTTTAAAGAGCAAATTTAAATGGTTAGTAGCTATTTATCATTGTGAATCTGTACCACCAAAATTAATTTTTTATAAAAAGATAAAGAATAAAAAATAAAATAAAACTTTAGTGAAGGAACAACTTTGGGGTTTTGGTGTTTGTGTAAAAGCTACAAAAAGAAATTACACTTGTAATTTTGGGACCAATTTCTGTTTTGGAATTGAATTTTGGGACCAGCATCTCTCCAATCATAGTCATTAGAAATATGAAGACCTTTCCCTCTTTCCTCTCTCCCTCCCCCCTTCTTTCTTCCCTCTTTTCTTTCTTTCTTAGTTTTTTTCTTTCCTTCTCTTTTCCTCCTTCCTCCTCTCCTTTTTTGTGTGTGGAAATTGCAATAGTATTATCACTTTGGAGGAGTCATTTGATTTGATAATGAAACAAAATATCATGATGTCACGTGAATGCCTCTTTACCTTACCCTCTTTGTCCTGAGGTCAAAGGAAATTTTCCTCCCTTCAGATTTACAGTCAAATAATTTCTGAGTTACTCACAGCTAGCAAAGTTCCTAAATACCAGAATGGATCAACTGAAAAGTACCTTATGGTCCATAGTTCCCTAGAAATGGTGTGCTTTAGTGTAATTGTAGGGTAGAAGCCACTAGAGTAAATTCTTATGTGTTATACGTGATAACATCTTGGTTCTATTCCAGCCATAGCAGTTATTTTAAAGACTGTCAGAGACCAAGCCTGCAGCCCTTTTTTCTTGATTCCCCTTGGATATTTTCTTAAATTTCATTTTTGAGTGGAGTATTTTAAAAGCTACTCTGAGGCCTTGGTGGAAGGAGGGCAGTGAAAATCCACCAGCCAGTGAGAATGAATCTGAATTTTTAATTAGGCTTTGAGTTGTTCCTTCAAAGTATGGAGACATCATTAGTGATGTAAGTCTTGTTGCATTAGCAGAGACTGACATTTTACTTCAAACGGGGAGAGTGCAGCTGTCCTGTGCAGATAAAAGTTGCCAAGTGCAGAATAGCAAGGTGGATTGGTAGATAATTAGCTGTCCCGCATTACTGTGGTGTGGAAGAAGCCTGCCAGTCACAGGCAGGAAGGAGGAATTATTAGCGGGAGAAAATCCAAGTGTGTCATAAAGCAATTTGGAATCACTTCAGCTGTGGCAGAGCTGATAAGGCATATGTTAAGGAAACAAGACAAACTGAGCCTAGTATATGATGGCCAACTTTCTTTCTTTTTTTTTTTTTTTAAATCTTAATTCAAAAGAGGAATAGCCAGAAATTAATGATCCATAAATACACGGAAGTACAGATTCATCAGTCTGCTTGGATTTTATATATAACATAATTAACTGGCTTAAAATAGTCTTCATATTTCCTATCACTTGAAAATAAAGTGAGAATTCTATGTAGAAGAAAATCACAGGGAAGCCATAAAGCCTTGACAATTACTTTGCTGTATAGAACCGTGAAAAGATATTTGAAGAAGAAATTTTGAAATATATCACCTTCCTGGTATGTGTTACAGTATTTATAAATCGTTTGAGGATATTTTTATGGCCTCATTGAGGGGATACACGAGTTTATTTAAATATTCTTAACAGCTTTTTGGTGATTATCACATTCATCTCTGGGAAATGAGAGGTGTAGAAACACCTGCTGGGCTTCTTGTCCATCCTCCATCACTTGCTAACTCAAATGAAACTTCACAGGACTGTTTTTGTCCACTTGGATTGCTCCCTGTGCCCCCGCCAGGATGCGGGACTCCTCTGTCCTGATGTTTCATGTTTATTCATTGGCTTTCCCCAAAGCCAGTGCCTCTCCTGGCAGCCCAGAGACAGGAAGTGCTGAGGTGGTGAGGGTGTTGTGTTCTGCTTGGACAGTGTCCTCTCTGAATGAGGACTGCCCTTGGCCAGTTTTTTGCTCTTGCTGCTTTTTCTCCTCCCTCCCTAGGGAACTGTCACTGGGTTGTTTACTGCCCTGGGCAGTTTTGGAGAAAGCCCAGAGAATTGAAGTTTTTGGCAATCTTGGCTATTGGATCCAAAGTTGGTTTCACTGACCCTACGTGAAATGGGGATATTTGCCCCTCGGCAGTTTTGGAGCGACTAACCTCTGTACTGATTGTAAACCAATCTCATTTCTTACGGGTTGAGACCCATGTAGATAGTGGATATTCAGATGACCATCAGGGAGGCCTAGAAATTTTTGTTTGCATACATGTATATTCAGATAATAAATGTGGACAAAAGTTGCAAACAATAAAGCTTTGTACAGATGAGAATTATTATATTAGAGTATGAGCTCCCACAAGAAAGAGCCCAGGTTTATTCACCTGTATAGTCCTGATATGGTTAGCACTGCCTCTGGTGGATGGTAAGGACTCCAAAATGTTGGGGCTACAGAAATAGTGTACCCATCATTAAACAATGGACTTTTTAATAGTATTCTAATTTAACTTTTACCACTATGTTTCATATGTTAATTGCATTGTTTATGCTAGACTTGGAGTAAAATGACTTGAGCCTTTACTTGCTACTAAAGATTTTTAAACGTTTCAGATGCGTGAACGTGTCTAGCAGAGTTATAAAGCACATTAGGACTCTATTAGGTGCTTCTGGTGTTTAATTGCTTCATGTTACAGAAAGCTGGGGGATATGTCTATTGAGGACATTTAGGAATATAAAAAATGAAAAGTGTGTATGTACTTGCCAATTATGTACTCAGAGCTACCTTATCCTTAGAGGTTAAATTCATTGGTTAATTGCTCGACAAATATTTATTGAGCACATACTATGTTCCAGGTCCTATGCTTGGATTTGAATTTGTGGTTTAAAAAAAAAGAGAGACAGGATACCTACTCTTATGGACTATACCACCTACTAAGAAATAACATAAATAAATATAAATTACAAATTTTGAATAGTGTTATGAAGGAAACAAGGACTATAAATTAGAAAGCGTACCAGGGAAAGCCTTTAAAAATGGGTCAAATAAGTCTCTTCTGTGCTTACAAGTCACTAAAGGGTCCCATCTGACTCAGAGTAGAATTCCACATTACAGTGGCCTTCACAGCTGGAAGTGTTCTGGCCTCTGATACTTTTGTGGCCTCATCTCTTACCTCGCCTTCCCTCACACACAGACACTGTTGGTCTGACACTCCAAGCACACACTGCTCCGAGTAAGCTTTGTAAGGTTCAGTGTTCTTTTCCTGTGGAATGGTGCTTGGCGCTAAGAATGACTCAGTCCACACTTACCAGACAAAGGTGAGTGGGAGCGACAACTCTGGACTGGGTGTTATGGGAAGGACTCTGAGGAGGTGATGGAAAGGATTGGGCCAACCAGGTGTGGACTAGCAGGAGCAGGCGAAGCCAGCTGGGAGGCATTGGGGTCTAACAAGAAGGAGGAGGCAATCAGGAGAGGGATTGGGGGACTAGCATTCCAACAGAGAGAGGAGCCTGCTGGGAGGTCCTGAGAGTTAGGACTTGGGCATCCTTGAAGAACTGAAAGAAAGCTCAGCGTGCCAGCACAAGGGTGATGCCAGTGAGCCCTTTGGGTTCTTATTTATAATTCGTACAAGTATAAGTGTTTCTCACTAACTCTTTTGGCCTCGTGCCTTACTGATGAAGACCCATTAGAAGAGTAAAGATGCACGCTGAAAGACCCTGACTCTAGTTCATAGCCTGTGGCAGGTCATTTGTGTCTCTTTTCCAGTAGAGACAGAAGGGAGACTACAGCTTCATTAAAATATATATATCATAGAGAAAGTATTAAAATGTGCCTTCACTGTTCTATATCTGAAATGAAAAACTTTTTTAAAAGACTCATGTTTCACACATTATTCTTTTTCTTTGCAAAGTAATAAAACTTGTAGAGCCAACTCTGAATATAATATAGACAAACCTTGTTTATTAAATTCCGCTGTGGAGTTCCCTGGTGGCGTAGTGGCTTAAGGCTTCGGTGCTGGCGCTGTCAACGCTGCGACCTGGGTTCGATTCCCAGTCAGGGAGCTACCCACATACCAAAAAACAAAAACAAACAAACAAACAAAAACACAAAAAGCAAAACAACAACAACAAAAACAAAATGAAAACTTAAAAGAAATAAATGAAACAAATTCTGCTGTGCTGCATGTCTATGGAAAGCAGTATGACGGTTCCTCAAACAATTACCCAGAGAATCATATGATATAGCAGTTCCACTCCGAGTACACTGAGAATGAAAATTTGTATAAAAAATGTTTATAATTCATGTAGTGCCATATAACTTGGTTGTTAAGTTCCTAAAATGCCGTGTTATGCGAATCCATGTTATAAAAAACAAAAAAGTAGTACAAAAAAGGGGGTTAGGTTTCAAAACTTAAGAAAACATACTATTATATTTTCACAAATAAGAAATGTCTCTATTAAAGCAATTTTCACCTATATATATAATGTAGTAAAAAGAAAAACACAAAATTTTAAAATATATGTATGTAATACTCCACAATCCAAATGGACTAAAAATTATAGTACATTTTAAAATACTGCAGTCAAATCTGAAACAGTATCCATGCTCAAATGAAAAATTTCAAATGAGATCTCTTTTGCTCTTAAAAGATCTTATTATGTTCTGTGTGATTTGTGGATTTCCCTAATTTCAAATGAGATATTTTTTGCTCCTAAAAAGTTCATATTACACTCCATGTTCTTAGGGGATTTCTCTAATTCTCAAACCGTGTTAGAGCGAAGCCATGTTGTGGAAGTGCTGCGTTATATGGGGTTACCCGTATTTAAAAATAATTGAATTTTTTTTTTTTTTTTTTTTTTTTTTACAAATTGAAGTTTTGTGGCAATCCTGCATTGAGCAACTCTATGGGCACCATTTTTCCAACAGGGTCAGATGGTAGTTAGCATTCTTTAGCAATTGAGTATTTTAAATTAAGCTCCATACATTTTTTTTTGTAGACATAATGCTATTGTACACTTAATAGACTACAGTGTAGTGACTTTTATATGCCCTGGAAAACCAAAAATTTCTTCTGACTTGCTTTTTTATGATACTTTATTACAGTGGAACCGAACCTGCAATATTTCTGAGGTGTGCCTGTAATAAACTCCTGTGTTCGGATGTATTTATACTTTGCCTTCCTTGTAAATACATTTATTAATTGAGGGATTGATTCATAGATTTACATACAGTAAAGCATACTCTTTTTACTTCCTTGGAAATAGCAATGATCACTTTTTAATGTGGCTTTGAAACTTTAGAACCCAAATCTTGTCAAGTTTATTAAACATTATTTTCTTCATTTTTAAAAAATTGTGGTAAATATATGCCGAACATAATTCTCTATTTTAACCATTTTAATTGTACAGTTCTGTGGCATTAAGTCACCATCTGTCTCTAGAACATTTTCATCTTCCCAAACTGAAACTCTGTAACCATTAAACCAGTAACTCTTTATGTCCCCCTCACTTCAGTCCATGACAACCACCATTCTACTGTCTGTCTCCACGATTCTAGGTACCTCATGTAAGTGGAATCATACAATACTTGTTCTTTAGTGACTGGCTTATTTTACTTTGTCTTCAAAGTTTATGCATGTTCTATATTATAGCATTAATCAGAATTCCCTTCCTTTTAAAGGCTGAACAATATTTCATTATATGTAAAATAGGTATATACCGTGTTGTTTGTCCATGCATCCTTCAATGGCCACTTGGGTTGCTTACATCATGTAACTACTGTAAATAATGCTACATGGCTGTGCAAATATTTGACTCCCTGCTTTCAGTTATTTTGGGTGTGTACTCAGAGTGGAACTGCTATATCATGTGATAATTCTCTTTGTAATTATTTGAGGAACTGTCATACTGTTTTCCATAGTGGCTGTACCATTTTGTGTTCTTATTAGCACAAGAATCCTAATTTCTCCATTTCCTTGCCAACAGTTGTTTGGTTTTTTGTTTGTTTGCTTTTTTGTATTTTAAAAAAATAATAGCCATCCTAATCAGTGTGAAAATGTCCTCTCTTTGGTGTAGAGTTCCATGAGTTTTGGAAAATGCACAGTCATGTAACTATCACCACCATCAAGACACATAGTAGTTTCACCATCACATCGAAATGCTCTTTGCAGTCAGTCCTTTGTAGGACAGAGACAAATTTTTTTTTTTAATTTTATTATTTTATTATTATTTTTTATTTTTTTAAATTTGTTATGTGGGTAGTTCCCTGGCTGGGAATCGAACCCAGGATGCAGTGTTGACAGTGCTGAAGACTTAGCCACTATGCCACCAGGGAACTCCCAGAATTTCTTTGTGGTCAATCTTCCCCCACCCTCTTACTAGGAACCCCTGAAAACAATCTCCATCCGTGCGTGTCTTTGTGAGTTTGCCTTTTCTAGAATGTCATATAAATGTATGCATTATGGTATGCATTTTTAAATTTAACATAATCTATTTGAGATTCAGCCATATTGTGTGTATCAATAGTTCATTTTTTTCTATTGATGAGAATTCCATTGTGTAAGTATACCACAGTTTGTTTATCCATTCACCAACTGAAAAGCATTTGGACTTTTTTGAGGTCATAAATTTATAAACATTCCTATATGTTTATCACGTACAAGTTTTTATTTTAATATATGTTTTCCTATCTCTAGGGGCTCACGTGATTACTGTGTCCTGTGTTATGTGTATGTTAAGCTTTGTGAGAAATTGCCAGTCTGTTTCCCAAAGGAAACTGTATCATTTTCTGTTCCCACTAGCAATGTGTGAGAGTCCAAGGCCCCACTGCCTCACCAGAACTTGATCTGGTCAGTCATTTTAGTGTTAGCCATTGTAAAATGTGTGAAGTGGTAGCGCATTGTGGTTTTCATGAACATTTCTCTAATGAATAATGGTGCTGCGCATTTTTTCACATGCCTATTTGCCATTAGTATATATTTTTTGATGAAATGTCAAAATTTGCCCATTCTTAAATTGTTTCCTATTGTTGATTTTTAAAAACGACTTAACTGATCTTTATTACATGTGTAGAGTTGTGCAGTGATCACCACCATTCAGCTTTATAACATTTCTATTACTCCCCAAAATTTTTATGTGCCTGTTCATTGTCGAGTTCTGAGAAGTGCTTTATTTTTTTTTAATTCAGATCTACTTTTTTCCTCATGAGTGCCAAATTCTACTACTAAAAGTTTGTGGGGGTTTTTTTGTTTGTTTGTTTGTTTTTTTGGTTGCTTCCCTGGCCGAGAATCAGCCCAGGCCACGGCGGTGAGAGCACTGAAGCCTAGCCACTACACCACCAGGGAAACTCCCCACCAAAAGTTTGTTTGTTTGTTTGTTTTAAATGATATTGTCCTCATAAGAAATTTGCTTTCATTACTTAAAGTAGAATAATAATAATGCCCAGTGTTGAAAAGAATAAAGTGTATTCCAGGATGAATAAAAATCTTAATAAGAGAACTATTGGTATTGCAGCTCTTGTTTTCAGTTTAAAAACAAAGCACTATTTAAAAGTTTTGGTCACCGTGGCCTGTGTAGCTTCTTAGATTTATGTAGTCAGTCAGTCAATCCGTGAGTAACTACTGATTGAATTCCAGGAATGCCCCAACATTGCTCCAGGTGTGGGAGCACAGGGATGAACAGAACAGAGTCCCTGCCTTTGAGAGGGTTACATTCTAGCAAAGGGAGGTAGGTATTTAAATATGCAGAAATTAAGTAAAGATAACCTTTGACCTGCTTAGTTCTATGAAGGAGATAACAGTAGGTTATGTGGTGTTCAGAGGCGGCCTCCCGCAGAGCCACTGCTGTTATATTCGAGCTGAACAGTGGCAGGAATGGTACTGAGGCAGCCTGGGCAGGGCTGCAGGAAGGAGTGGGGAGCAGGGGCCTGAGGGAGGCTGCCCTGGGTGTATGTAAAGGGCTGAAAGAAGATGCTGGAGGCAGGTGGCAGTAGAGGAAGATGAGAGACGATAGGATCACCGAGGAGCCCACAGCGTTTGAATTTCATTCTGGCTACAGTGGGAAGCTGCTGGAAGATTTTAGACACAAGAGTGAGATAGTTGGTTGACTTTTGCTTTAGAAATATCCCTCTGGCTATTAGAGACCCTGGTTGGGGTGGGGACAGGAAGAAATGGAGGCAAGTTTAGGAATGATGTTATTTATTCTTCTTGGGGTGGTATCACCAATTTGACCTTTATGATTTCATTTAAATATGACAAAATTGTATTATTTTCTGGTGCACATCAAAAAAAGGCCCACTGGGCCAAGGCTATGATTTGAAAGACAGTAGAACTGCTGCAACAGAATAAAGATTCAACAAAATAAGACAATTCAATGTAGAAAATATGAGACAACATTGGTAATCTTCATATTTACAGATACTCTGTGGATTGATTATTAAAGGCAGTTGAAATCTTAGATTACCAAGGATGTAACTTTTGACAAGTCCTTTTTTCTCTTCATAGTGTCCGTTTTTTCACTTTCTACACAGAAAAATAATACCTGCCCCAACCCTGGGTGGTGGTTAAGGGTTGCAGTGTATGTGTGTCATAGATTCATCATCATCATCATCATCATCATCATCACTGATTCTGTTAGGATGTTTTGAATTGCATGTAACAATCCATCCCAACTCGAAGTGCCTTAAAGGATAAGGAGAGTTTGTTGGCTTAAGAAATGTAAAGGTTTACAAATAGTGAGAGTTTCAGGCACAGTTTGATCAGAGCCCTGGCTCCATTTTCTAACCCCTGTTACTCTCCTGGCTCTGTAACCCTCTAGGTATTAGCTAATTCTCAGGCTGGTTTTTCCTATAGGAAAATGAATGCAGTTTTTCTGGGCCTCTCAGGGACACATCTCCCGCCCCCACTCATTGTAGGATGCCTTGGGATCATCACCCTGAATGGACTTGACTGTGGTTAACAATGCAAGAGGATGGAATTTCATTCTTTTGTGCCAATCAGGACCTACACCTAGAGCTGAGTGTGAGGTTCATTCCACTTGCATCTCATGACGGCTGCACAATCTAGTGATTTGGGCAGCAGGGAGATATCACAAATGTCCACTATAGTCACCACTGTTAATCATTCTCACGGCAGTAGAATGTGCAAATCATTTTTTATTAGTTTGGCTTGTATCTTCATTATGCTGGACTCCCCTCCCTCATTTAAAAAAATTTAGTTGATTATTTACTGAGCCCATGAATGAAACATAGGAAGTACTTACTTGAAAGTATCATGTTAGCATGATGATCTGGTACTATTTAATCTATTTAGTGGAAAAATCCAAATCAATCAGTGTGAAAGGCAGCTTTAATACTTTATATATTAAAATATAATTTTAGCTTTATGTGAGGTGATTACAGTTTTGAATTACACATGCCAGTGTAATTTATATTTTGTAATTACAGGTATATCTTAATAATGAAATATGTTTCCTCACACACCATTTCTTCAGGCTCAATCCTGTTTCTAAGAACCTGGTGGCAGATACTTTTATCATTTGTGTTTTGCAAATTTCAGGGTTTTTTTTAACCAATCTCTATTTGCCCATCTGTAATTTCTTGTTTGGCTGTGTCTGTGCAATGATAACATTTAGAAAAGTCATGAAAAGAGAATTGCTACTTTAAAATACGGTTATTATACAGCCTGTATTTAGTTCATTTAGTGATTGAAACTAAATAATAGTCAATATATTTTCAAATGAACATGAATACACAGTTTATTGGATTTAAATGGATTTTTAAAAAGAGATTTATAGTTATAAGAGCAATTACCATCTCTCTGGACAAAGTTATTGAGAATTTATTGTTTAGGGAATATCACGATGACATAGTAGTAAAATATTATCAAGGAGGTGAAGTATGATAAGAATCCTTTTCTAGTTTACCCTCCAAAAATTTGTCTTCTGTTCGATCCAATTCAAGAGTTAATAGGATTTGAATGTAACAGTGAATTTTTTATTGAATTTTTATTTACACTTTTATAAATTATTGAAGTAAGGGTTTGTGGTGCTGTTTCCCAAAATATCTGACACTGAATCAAGAAATGGGAAGCCTGCAACCATAGCGCTCTTGTTCCTCCATCCTTTCTTTGAACACACTTACAACGTGCTTATAATTTACCAAGCTGGGTGCTTTATTCCATAATTTTAGATTACTTTCCATTTCATTAAAATTTGATTTTTATATACTAGCTCTTAGTTATGAGACTGAGATCAAAATTGTATTGACGTTGGACTATTCTTGGTTTTAGATCACCTTAGAATTCTATAAATGCCCTTTTTCTCAAAGCATTCACATGTAACACCTTTAAAACTTTAGAAATGATTCTTGTATCTAAACAATTTAACCAGGAAAATTAAGTAAATGATGAAATAAGTAAACGTTCATTTACATGTATTTAATATGTGTCTGCTGCTAGTGGGCATTCTTGTAGGTGGTGAAGATGGAGTACTCAGCAAAACAGAATCCTGCTTTGCTGGAACAGACATTCTACTGCAGAGATTAGTAAGCAGGCTGGAAACAGTGAGGGAAGAGCGTCAGTTCAAGGAAATTATGCAAATGCAATCAATGGTCAGGACGTTTCCTTGAAGGATGTGGACGGGTCAGGGGACTGGAGGGATTTTCTGAGCGATGAACTCTTCAGGCTAGCCTCTCCCAAGTCGCATTTCTTATTTATGGCATTTTTAGAAGCCTCACAAGTGGCCTGTAAACAATTACTATGCTTTACTCTTCCTCTGTGTGTTTCCTATAAACCCTTAACTTAGATTTTTATTCTTTTTTCCAACTGAGCTGCCTGAGATTTACCCCATTTTCCAGTCTCCTAGGACTGTCCTGTTAGGAAAAGGGCTGGGGCTGGCGGGTGGAGAGTTGAGGGGGAGGGATGTTTACCTTCTTGGAGGATTTGTGAATCGGCTTCAAACTAAAACACCATTTTTAAAGTAGTGCAGAGGGTGTCCCTGAAGGTGACGAGGTATAAATGGTTCCAGCTATCCTCAGTTTACAATAGTCTGGCTTCCAAAGCTCATTTCAAAGTCTGTTGTGTGGAACAACATTCACCCAGAGGGCTTATAAAAGCAGACCCAGTTCTCAGGCCAACTCACAAAACCTGTTTCAAGAAACTCAGATTTTTAATGCAAGCTTTCTCACTATCCTCCTGGGCTTCAAGGTCCTCACTATAAAAATTGGGGGTACATTCATGCTTGTAGGTTTGTGAGAGAAGATTTGTGAGAGTATCTGGCACAATGCCTGATGTCAGATGTCTTTATGAAGCCTTTTCTTTATGAAGGGGTATGTCTTTGAGTCTTCAGTAGTTAATGTTAATGTTCCACCTGTCAATTCTGGGTTTTGAACAGCAGTGAGGTTCCGGGTGTGTGTGGATGAGAAATGAGCAGGGTGAATGTTCCGTGTTATTAAGGGCAGGGAAAAAGGAAATGTTATAAAATGATTTGCTACTATTTATTAAGCATTTACTATGTACTACATATTGTAGTTCAGGTTAAGTATTGACTATTATTACTGAACTCAGACATAGCCCAGTGGACTAAGCTTGTTGCCAAAATGTCCGTTCCTAATAACTTTGGCCAACGGCGGGTGGTGGTTCTTCAGGTACAGATGGCTCTATTTTGGCCTCTGCCCACTTCTGTTTTTTCAATTCAGTCCCTGTCTCTAGATCAAGAATAACTATTTGGGAATATTTTTGTCTGTCACTAAGCAATTTCAGCAAAAGGGAAGATGCTTTTCAAATTCCTAAAGGGCAGACCAGCCTTCTCCCTGGACTGCAGGTCCGACTGGGCCTGGTTTCCTCTTGAAATGCCTCCCTGTGATGTTATAACTTGAAAGAGGGAGGGTCGTTTGATCCAAGCCCAGGATTTGTTGGCTACAGGGTTTTTGTTAATAGAAAACACTCGTGCACCTCTAGGGGGGAGAAATTAAAGCACATACTTCTTCCTCTTTGACCTTTGAACCTTGCCATTTACATCAAACACTCACTGGGAGAGAAGGCTAAATTAATAATCTGTGATAGCTCCTTCTCTAACAAGCCTCACTTTAAACCTGGCATTTTCTCCTCAAGTTGATGAGTTTCCATCTCTCAGAAGATGTGTGTGCCCTTCAGACATCTGAGGGAAGGGAGTGCACTTTGTGTTAGCAAAGCACTGTGCTTCCCACAGTGTTCTCCATTCTGAGTTTCAAAAAATATTTTGTCTTTCAAGAACAATTACAGAGTACTTGTGCAAAGGCTGAGCGACTTGGCTTCCGAGCCTCACTTTCTTTATCTGTGAAATGGGGAGTACTAGGTGTCTCAGAGGACTGTGGTGAAGACCAAATGGAGACATGTATATAAAATTGCTTTCTGTCATGCTTCTCAGGTATAACCTCTTATTCCCAAGGGATGCTAGCAAAGGGTGGTGAGATGATAGGTGTGGAAGAACATTCCCATGTTCAAAATGTGGGGCTGAGAGCTCCTGTCCATTTATTTTCAGTATAACTTCAACCCTGTGAGGTCTTCGTGTAAAAACCAAAAGTGGAATCTCGGAAAACTTTGCTTCCATAACTTAAATAATCAAACCTGTCTTAAGTCCATAGAGATCAGTATATGACCATGGTATTAATAATGACTCAGATTTATTTGGGGCTTAGGCAGAATTTGCTTTTAAATGGTCTAAACTTAATTGTGCAGTGCACGAATGTCCAGATCTAGTGACCCAAAGCAGTGGGAAATGAGGTACCTTTCTTCAAAGACTGCCCCCCCTTTTTATGAAATTGCTAATAAAAATGAATAATGAGATTCTAGCTTTTTTGTGTATGTTAAAATAATAAAAGATCTTTCCTTAGAAGTTTTCTTTTTCGACTACAGATGATATGAAACTCTAGGACTCTGAAAATATTTCTCGATGAGTTTAAAAAGATTGGGACTTATTTTTTAAGAACTTTGGAATAAAAATGAAGAAAGAAAAATTTTTTTATCTAGAAAGCATTGTTCATTTGGGAGAAAGAGGAGGGTTGAAGATATTCTATAGCTGCTGTATAAACACCTGTCCTTGGGGGCCATTTTATCATTAAGTAAAAGGCCACTGGAAATCTTTGTTGAAGAATAAGGGCATTTTTATAGCTTGAGAAAAATACAGGGAAGGGTAGCTTTTATGCTGATAGTATAGAGTTGGGTTCTTCCATTATTTTCTTAGAGCAGGCCTTTGACCAGCAGGTCTGGCCTCTGTGTCCCCTTTCCCAGCCTTTGTTTATCCATGTGTCCATCTAATGCCTTTGGACCAAATGGATCTGGGCTCCAGATCTCTCCAGGCTCATCTCACAGGAATGAGTTTTCCTGCTCATCACAGGAGGTAACTTCCCCTGTTTTGAAATTCTTTGTCACATAGAAATCGTCAGCTGCCTTTTATGGAGTACCTACCTGTGTTCACTGGCATTGTGCTGGCACTTTACTTACTTGACTTCACTTACCTTATCTTTAGACTTAAAGTGTTAAAAGACAGTCCAGCACCTGGAACTTCCTGGGTGTAGTGTACAGTTATTTATCTTCTGGAACAAATGCTATCATCAGTTTCTTTTTTTTTATTAGCCTAGTTTAATGCTGGTGGAAGGCATTGTGATGTGAAGAGACCATTGGGTTCATCTTTGAGGACTCAATTATGGCATTGAATTAGTTGTCTATACTAAATCTAGTTTCTTTTTTTTTTAAATTCATTTTTATTGTTAGACTTATTGGGGTGACATCTGTTAGCAAGGATTACATAGGTTTCAGGCATACAATTCTACAGTGCAGTGTCAGCTTGTTGTATAATAAGTTCACCATCTAATGTGACTTCTCTTTCCATCACCTTATAGTTAGCTCTAAATCTAGTTTCTAATACTAGAAAATTGTCTCTGTTTTCTTACACCTCTGTTTGGGTTGAGTACTGCTCATTTATGACTGACCCCTTGGAACTCTGTACTTGCCCTTGTGAGTTATTTCTGGGAATAAATTAAGTCTGCTTTCCCTGAGTCTTCATTACCTTTTATAGTGCTCAGGACAAGAATAGGCCCTCAGTGAGTGATGGGTGGGTGGATGGATGGATGGGTGGATGGATGAGTGAGTGAGTGAGTGAGAATGAGTGAATTTGGAAGCAAATACCAAGGGTTCCACCTTCATTCCTCTGGGTTTCTTTCTTAACCTGTATGTGAGTAAATATTAGTTCACAGAGTTACTGCATCAAATGAGCTGTCTCTAAAATCCCTTGTGAATTATAAAATAATTTACATATCTTACTATAGGAGTTCAAAAATACTTTTTGAGTGAAAGATTTGTCTTTCATATATTTAGGTAACTAAAAGGACATTCCGTTGATTACTATGGGTGGACTTGTTCTTTATGTAATTACTGCATTTTTCAGGAGGAAGTAAGCATGAAGGAATAATGAGGCAGAAAGCCTAATCATTCATTAAGGCAATAATGGCTCATGAGTGGTTTCATAATTAAATGTATGTATATGAGGGCTGTCATGAAAGCAGCCATGTAATATGAAAAATAGAGACATTTCTGGACAGCCCTCATATAGATGGGCATCTCACTTATACTGTGACATATTCTGAGAAAATGCATCGTACGTTTTATTGGGAAGTTACTACATTTTGTACTTCCTACTTCCAAAGGTTTAAGGAGCAGTTTGAAAAACCCATATTACTGCATGGGGAATTGTTATGCCTGTCTTATGACTGATATGTAGGAAGGAATACGTCGAATGGGTTATGGCCCATAGCTGGCCATATGAGAATGCGAGTGTAGGAAAGGAAGCGTGTAGATGCAACTAGCTGCACCCAGGAGTTGGAGCAGCCTTATTGGAAAGTTTGTGTATCCCTTCTTTTCCCCTGGGAATAACCAAGAGCAGGAGAGGCCTCCTGCCACTAATGTTAAGTCTTCTCCCTGCCATACATACCTTTCTCTCTTCCCTGCAGTGGGTTTAAACACATTTTGTGGGGCTAATTGAGTGAGCTCGTGGTCCTCATAATCTCCTTATGGAAGTGTATGCACGTTCGGGGGACGCATTTAATAGACACGGCTGCCTCTGTGAAAGAAAGCTTTGTGGGGAGGAGCCTTTGTGTATTTCTCCATCTCTCAGCAGGTCCTGGGGTACTTCCCAAGTCTCCCTGACACCGAATGGCAGAGCTGGGAAGGACCTGCTCCAGAATAATGGGAGGGAGGGCTGGGAGGGTGGGGAAGGGAGGAGACTGAGCAAAGGAATGTGGAGACCCTTGGTCTTGGCACTCCAGAGCTGAGGATCTTAAACATTTTCTCTTCTTCTTACCCCCAGCTGGGGGTTTTGCATTTTCAATGAGGGCCCCACTCCCCTGATCCCTAGTGAAAGTGGATCACTTTAAGCCTGCAACAATGGTAGCTTTTTATCCTCCTTAGTTACTGCTTTAGATAACTTTCTTTTAGACCAGGTAGGGTTTTGAAACGTTGTGCTGTGGCTCTGGTTTTGCCTGGTAAGACACATGAAATTTTCTCATCTGTCCCAACCATTGTTTTTCCCTACCTTCCCTTAATTTGAAGGGAATTTTTACATTCTTATTTGTGGACAAGACAAGCTGTATTAGTGACATATGAACAGTCATCGCAAAGAGGATTTACTTATAAAGGCCAGCAAGTTCTCGAGTTCTAAGACAGCAACATCCCAAAGCTTTGTTAGACAAAGAATTTACACTTTCTTTTTCTTTCAATGTATTTTATAAGCTCAAATCTAAAATTTAACCAAGTAGAAGCTGCATTTTTTCACTACCAGTGAATCCACAGGAGTATGCCTGATACGGTTCCTAAAATTGCTAGGAAAAGAAAAATCATCCCCTTAAGGACAATATTTTATTAGTAACTAGGACTTACAGTAGTTCATGTTTTGGGCTCCTTTTATGTGCCAGGCATTATTCTAAATGCAAACAGTTACGGACTTCAGAAATAGGAAACACCTTGTCCAGGTTTGGAAAGTCACAAAGTGGAAGAGGTTGGATTCAAATCCAGGTCAGCTTCTGCCTGAGACTTAGGTTACATTGATTGATGGAGCATTTAATGAGGCCCTTAATATTTGCTGTCTGGATACATCTTGTTTCTTTGTAGGAGGCTCTACTAAAGAATATGAGCGGTTTATGGGAGAAACTGACATTATTGTAGCTCCGTCAACAGGAAATATTTAACAGATCCAGTGGTTGAAGACATTTGTTTAGTTCATTCCTCTGTCTCAAGTAGCCGTGTATGGAACCCCCCACTCCTTGGAGAGAATGGAATATATGTAGAAGTAATTCGAAATCTAAAAATGATGCCAATATACACATAAAACATTATTGCCATCATCTTTGTGGGGATAGGGAGTGGAGAAAAGGAAAGAAAACCTGACAACAAAATGCCAAATTCTGGTTTCATATAGTATTACAGTGTCTATCCTATATTTTGGAATTCCTTCCTGTTGTGTTAGGAAAGCTCTCCTATGGAATCTTCAGTTTATTTCTTCTTGGCCTTTTCTGGTGAAACAATAAAGTGGCTGCTGTCATTGTACACAGAGTCCCTTCATCGACTTGAAAGACTGTTAAGTTCTCCATTATCTTCCAAGTAATTTACCGTACAAAAGGGTGTGTTCCCCACAAACTTGATCTGTGTGCCTGGATTGAGACTGGTGGAAGAATCTCAACCCTCCACTGTTGATTGGGACAGAGATGGAAAGATATACTTGGACAGAAAGAGAGGCAATCTAGTTTACTTTTTATAGACTCAGACCTAAGAAAATGAGCTTTTTTTTTTTTTTTTTTTTTTTTTTGGCCCATTTTGAACCTGAATTGTTATATGAGTTTTAAAGGAATCCTTAGCACTGAAGTCCTCAAGTTTCTTGATCTCAGCCTACTTTTTTCCCCTTCTTTTTCTACAGGCTTATAGCTGGGTCTCCCCTTCTCCATTTCTTCTTAGATTTGTCTTTCACAAGGAAATAGAACAAAAGTTGGAATACCTAAACAAATTTTAAAGAGAGGGAAAGAAAAGACACACCTAGACTTTGCTTCCTCTTTTCAGCTGAGACCTTGGTAGCTGTATTTTAGTTTTACTATAATATTAATGTATTTGAATGGCTTGGAGTGTACTGCCAAAGGCAAGAGGGCATTTAATACCTTTGAACTTTATAATGATTTGTATGCCAACCTGGCGTTGTCCCAGACAAAGCATCCTAGAACTTGGGTGGTTGTGATAGTGACTTGATGTTTGGAGCTTGTTGGAACTACTTTAGACCTATCCTTTGAAATATGTGGGGCATTTCACTCCTGCTAATAGGCTCAAGATTCTTTAAATGATGTCAGGATTTTGCACAATTGCCTCACCTTATTCTTGTTGAAAATATTTGTATTGCTTTTTAGTTACCTATTACTATTTTTTTAAGTTTAACCAGACTAGACTATATGCTAGGGAGTCAAGAGAAATTTAGCAATCTTTGAGTTAGGAAACTGTATTCTACATCTGAAAGGACCTTGAACTTACTGCTTAACCTCTCTGGGCTATAGTTTTTTTCCTGTAATCTACTGGACACTCTTTTAGGTCTAATTTCCCAGGGTTATGTGCCAATTCGAAATTTCCCAGTCTGTTGTAGTCAAAGCATCATCACCTGTAGGTGCTTGTTGTAGTTGCAAATCACAGCTTACAAAATTCAGTGTCTTTGGGTAAAAATGAAGTGGACCAGAGTATAGAATCCTTGTTCTGCCTAACCAGGATGTTGATAGTGGACTTGGTGCCCTAGGAACTGAGAGCAACCATCTATCAGCGGTGAGCCAGGTTCTTCCAGCTGAGCTAAACTGGGAAAGCTTTATTTATGGGTCAATTTATGGGTCCATGAAATCACATGACACGGACTACCTTCCTACAGGATAGTTGTATATGGAAGCCGAATTTCCTTAAATCCTACATTTTCCTTAGAAGTTGCAAAAAAATAAAAAAGCTTTGCTTGAATGGTTTCTTGTCCTTAAGGTTTCCATGGAGAGAGCATTTTCAAGATTAAAGGACTCTAGCTGTCATTTTTAACCTGAGGGGTTTTAAGATTTATGTTTCAAAGCACAGTGAAAATTGAGTCCTCCCCCCATCCCCTGAATCATGTGTGTGTTTGTTTGTTTGGACAGGTTTACCATTTCTTCCAAAATGATGGGAGTCAAGGAGCAATCAGCCCATTGGCTACTGATTAGTTAGTAGCTTTGTAGTAAAGAGAGTGAGAAAAAGAAATAATCTGATTTTTATAGTGCCTCTCTCATCGATACGAAGGCAGAACTTCCTTTTATTTTTTTTTCTCTGTCAGCCAGTAATGCTGCATGGCTGTGGTCAGCCATGGTCCTGTGAGCATCCATTCATTTAGCCAACAGTTTATAGTCCCCTACTGTGCTCCACAGTGCTGCAGTAAGTCCTGGGATAGAAGTAGAAAAGGATGCACACAGGCCATGCAGCCTCCTCTTACCGTGCTAGTGAGGTGGGTGAAACCTACGAGTCCTTTCCATTTGTGACATTTCACTTCCACAGTGACAGCCAATGGCGGTTAGCAAGGACGATAAGAAAGGACATGAGAGGAGACCTTTAGCCAAGAAGACTAAAGGCGTTTAAAAAAAAAATCTGGTGAAAGTCATGTGTGATGGCTCTCAGAACTGGGGCAATTTGGAATCAGACAAGCCCAGGAAAAGGATACCTGGGAAAGAGCACGGAGTCAGCAGATGTTCAACCCTGACCTACTCTCCTGCTTATCTGAAACGCCCTCAGCTCCTAGTAAATGGGTCAGCCCCTGGGGAGTAAATAATCAAAATAACAACAGGCTGAACAGAAACAGCAAAGAGGGGCAGGGGGAATTTACCAACCAGGGACCCAGAGTGAGTGTAAACTAGACCTCAAACCCTTTGACAGGCCTTCAGGCGTTCTTCTGTTCTCCAGAAAACTTTTCCCTCATTGTCCAAGGCTAGGGGAATATATCCCCACACGAAACAGGGTTACATTTTCAAGAACCTAATAGACAATGAAACCAGTGGTTAGGTATAGCAGGGCGAAGGCTCCCAGAGAGAAAGCACAGGGGCCTCACAATGGCATCTGGATATTGACTAGTGCCACTTTTAACGTCACAGTCATATGCACAGGACCAAATAGAGTGCCTGCCACAACGCTGTGCTCAGTACACAGGAATTATTCATGTCTCTTTATCTTCTCACCATTTGGAATTGAAAATACTCTTTGTTAAATCTGTATTTGATAATTTTTTATTATATTCCACTAATACTCCACTTATTTTAACATTGTCGCCTTGAGATTTCAAAAGTTACCAAATCTTTATATTTGTGTGGGAGGGTACCTTCAAAGTTAATTTCCTCATTTTAAAGAAAGGAAACCTGAAGCTCTTAGAAATGTAGCTTCTTGCCACGTTTGCTCAGGTAATTGGAGATGGGGCGCAGGTAATTAAAAGCCTGGTCTCATGACTTTCCACGCAGTAGTGCTTCTGCCACCAAGTCTTAGTATTTGAAATGTGAAACACGATGGATTCCCAGGCCTCAATTCTTGATTCTCAAGTCTTATCTGCAGGGTTTGTTACCGGATTTCAAATACTTTCTTGATTCTCTGATCCCTTGTCTCCCAGTCAGAACTGAGAGCTCAGTTGTCTACCGTGTCACATACTCGTGAGTAAAGTGTTGACTACCATGCTAGGCTGATTTAAGAAAGTGCAGTAATGTTAATATACGTACACTGATGATTCTTCTCTCTCTGCAACCTATTGAATGGAGCAATACCTTAAAAATACGACTTATTTTAGTCTTGTTTTATCCAACCTTCATAGGCTTATTAAATAGAACTGACTATTTTGGGATACAGATTCCCAGAAGTGGCACTAACCAGCTCAGGACTGGGTAGCATTCTGACCTAGTGTTTCCAGAAAACTGTATGGGTCATCTCCACGTGTCTGCTTCACGTTTCTTGAAGTCATGATAAGTCTCTGGACAGAGTGTTTTACTAGCTGACTTCTGCATAACTGTTGGTGACTTCCCGAGACTAGGTGATGTTTATGATGTCAAAAGACTTGACCAGCTTTGTATTATGGGCTGATTCTTATCAGTTCTCTTGACCAATGCCTTGAAGACACTTAAGTCTCTATAAAATTGCATTTTAACAACCCGAATGATACTCTTCCTTAATCAGTTGCCATCGGGTTCAGAGAGTTGGTGAGAACACATAATAAATGAGAGAAACTTAATGGCACAAAAAAGTCACAGAAGAACATGTCACACGTACTCCAGCACACTCAGCTCTATTTTAGCCTAGTAGAAGTCTGCCTGAGAGTTTGTAATATGTGTTTGTCAGGAAACAGTAAAACTCGGGTGATTCTTAATTATACTGGGCTCTATAGAATTCTGGGAGCCCATGAACTTGATGAGAGAGAAATTAAAACACAAACCTCAAATAGAAATTTAGCATTTCTTTTCATTATGATGTAGACAGTAAATCCTCAGAGTATTAGCAGTACCTGGGACTCTGTCATCAAAATAAATAAAAGATATTTCGTAACTTGTAGGTATGACAGCTAAGTTGAAATAACATGATCCTCACTACTTTGAAATTACACTAGTTGTTGGACACACTGCTGGATCTTGTTGATTAATGCATTAGAAACACACATTGCTACATCAGAAGTTTAAAAATACATTTTATAGTTGGTATTCTTTATAATCCTGTATGTTTTGTTTTATGCATTTAAACATAAGATTCTGAGAAGAGGTTTACACACTTGACTGTTCTGTCCCTTGGCTCTGTGATACAGAAGCTAAGAATCTCTGGCCTGGGATAGGCTGCAGTAGTGAGAAAAATGGCTACATCTCACTGTGCATACATTCTTTCTTGTTTAGATAATATCATCTAGAGTTGATGTGCTTTCCTCTATCTTGAGACCTTAGCATCTCAACTTCTGACTTGTAGGTTTGCCTCCACAGGGCAAGACCGGCATGGAGAACTCACATTCCTTCTCATGGGCTTTGGCTGGGTGATGACACAAGTTGCTTTTGGTTTTTTTTTTCTTAAACGTACTAGTCATCTTTTTGGGAGCATTAATTCTCACTTAGGAAGTGAAAGGATTCAGTAATGATCACGTTCCTTAAGGAGAGGTGTGATGGCAAAGAAGGTCATGGTCAGGAATCAGAGTAGTCCTCTCTTTTGTTTCTTCTTTAGTGGTGTTTGCATAATCATTCACATTTGAGTTCCTTGTAAGAAAGGCAGCAGTTAAAGCTTGTAAGCTACCTTCAATTTAGACACCCCAGAGGTGCTCCCTTTCTTCAAACTGACATACTGATAATTCCAGTAGTAACAGCTTTGAACTGTTCCTGTGATGCTGTTAGGGGTGAAACCGGCATCAGTATCCACCTTGGCAGCTCCCCTATTTTAATGTCCTGTGAGTTTCTTCTCCTTCACTGGTATGACTGATGCCACCTTGCAGTTGGGTGTCCATCTGCTGTCACAAGTCACTTCTGATCACAACCTGTAGGCTATATTTGGTCATGGGACACCACATAACTTCAAAGGACCTGGGGTTTAGGGGAGAGCACTTGAGATGTCCAGCGAGTGGCATGTATATCTGTTTCACAATAGTATGGTTTTCATTGGCCAAAAGTGTTACGTATCTTCAACAATAAAGGCACCTAATAAATATCTGTACTCTTAATAGTATCTATGATTGGGCATGCAAACAAACCAGATGAAACCCAGAATTGAAATTTCATAATATCCAGTATTGAAGTTCATACACCAATTAGAAGAATCAATCCTATTCCTATATAGACAGTGAGAGTTTATTAAAATTCTTCTATAATTGAGCTGCTGCTTAGAAACCAATTCTCTATTTCCTCCCCTTCCATTTTAATAAACAAGGTAGAAAGGGCAACGAGCTCACTGCTATTGCATTTTTGAGAGGAAAATGAAAAGAAAAAGAGCTATGACCAGAATATAAAAATCGTGTCTTGATACACTAACTGTATTTCCTGCCTCTCACAGTTCACAACCCCTTGTACCAGCTCCATCTTTATTTTATGTATTGTTTCTCTTGGGATAAAACCAACTTCACTCATCATGACCAGAGGCCTTCAAGTCTGGTTGGTAACTGCATTCTTGGATTTATTTTAGTCTAGGTTCACACTACCTCTTTGAACTGATTTATGCCTTTTCGTGTTGATGCCTTCAGCAGTTAATTCCATGTATTAACTAGCTTTTCTATTGCAAAATATTATCTGAATGGCTTCTAGAAATTACTTCTACTTCTGGCACAAATTACCTCTGGTGAAATTACTGCTACTTCTGGTGCTTTGTGCATATAAAGACAATACCATGGTAAATATAAACACTTTGAAAGATTGCCTATCAGTACCTTTCTCCTAAACTAGGAACTTTTCCCCTGAAAGGTGTGGAAGGTTAGATCTTCTATTTTCCTCAAAGGCTAACAAAAAAGAAATAGAAGCAATTTCCAGTTAGAAACCACCAGTTTCATCATATTTTTAAATAAAACAGTGTCTTAGGGGCAGATGTGTAGATTTTGAGAGGGTGACAGGGCAGCATGTGCGGAATGACTAGGAGTGCAATTATGGACAAGCTTGGCCGCGATTCCTCTTTGCTGGCACTGATTAACTAAACACAGTGACTTTATGACAGATGAAAGGTCTAGAACTCAGGTGTCATTGCTAAAAGGTGTCCTTTTTTCTTTTTCTTTTACCTTTTCTCTTTAGAAATTGTCCAAACAGTAATTTGGATATAATAAAAGGCTTAGCTTAATTTAATACATTCATTAGTTCTGGATGTGTTTCCATTTGTCTTGTTTAAGAAAAAGAAGCAGCACAGATGCTTTCTCATTTGGAATAGAGAGGCTATATTACCACAACCGAAACTGGACAGAAAGTATTGCAAGTAGGTGCCTTTCCCACAACAGAGCTGTGAACTGATCTTGTAATGTACACTTCATAGCTATCTCACTTGAGCAAATCCTCCCGAGTCCTAAAATTGATTTGTTGTGTTGCTTCCCCATTTTTTGCCAACAGTTATTTAGACAGAGCTGAAACATATTAAATATGGGTTGAGTTCCCTGTTGTCCTGTCTGGCACTTTCTTTCCATCCACAGGGTATGCTGGTGTACATTAGATCACTAAGGGGCTCATTATTACTGAATTCCAGCCAGGACTTCATTTCCTAAACACATGTGCTTGTCTGGTATTGCTTGTGGCCTTAAGCTCTACTTCTCCCTCGTGTGTGTGCATGTGTGTGTGTTTCTTTTGTTTGCAGAGAGTTGGTACAGCAACAGATCTTTTCAGATTAGATTACAGTTTTTGTTTCATTTACATATTCCCCTGTGTTGAGGGTATTTCAGGTTAAAGAAGAGAGTACCACCTGTATCTAGTTAGTGTCAAAATTGGGGTGAAGTAGAATAGGTGAGAGGTAAAATTTTGTTGGAAGTGGAAGAGTAAGAAAAAATTTAACTACAATTAAAGCCACTTTACCTGCAGTTACTTTTCCCAAACCCAAGGGACGGCCTTAAAACTGACCATGGAATTATGGAAACTGAACTGCAAAAGACTTGGGTTCATTGCTTCAATCCAAGTATTTTTCCTGTTTGGGGTACACTGATCCCCCCTTATTCCTTAGTGTTGGTGGGAAAACTTGGTCAAAAGGATAATTACTTTTCTATTTAGTTGCAGGCTCTTCAAAAGGCAACAGCAAGCATTCATTAATTTCCATCTGATAGAGCTGAACTTTTTTTTTGTGGCTAAACAATTGAAACAGGAAATGACCCGAGATACAGTTTCCATGACACCCTGTCACTTGGATCCAGTTTTCCAGAAGATGAAAGAGCAAAGCCGGCTTTTGATAGTGAGTAACTAATTGGACTGGCTGATAGTGGGAGAGTTTTTTAATGTGAAAAATAAAGGACAAAAAACTGGAACAGCTGTGTTTTGGTACAGTTGTCTAATCCCCAGATAAAACACTCCAAGGACATTGAAATTGAATAGTGCCTTTAGTTAAGGAGAAAAACAAAATCTCAAATCTGTGAAAATGCAATGGTTTACTTGAGAAAGAATCCAGAAAATATTTCTGTGGAAAAAACAAAAAACAATAACAAAAACCAGAAAAATTTTGCTGAGCCAAGATACTAAGTGATGCCTTTTAGGGATCATTTTTGTTCATGCAAAAGTATGGTTTCATATTGTAAAGATGTCTTCATGCACTCTCGCATGTGAAAGGAGAGACTACCTGCTGGATAAGTTTTCTAGCTCACATTTTCTAAACGTGTTTTTGTGTAGCGTAGTGGGTAGAGCTGCTGAGCTTTGCTGGATCAAAAATACCTACAACTTATGTTAAATAAACTGAGACATTCAGTTAGAAGTCTTTTCACCAACCAGTACCCCCCTATACACATACATATAGGCTTTAATGGTATTTTGTGGCAGAAGAGTTTTTCTGGAGAATTAAGTGTGAATAAGCCAGGGCTTCATTAGATTAATAGGAAAACTTCCTGTATACTATTGGGAAGATCCTTGGTTGGGAGATTGAGGCTCTAATTCCTTGCCTTGTCACCCATCCCCTCAGTGACGGAAACCTCTCTGGGTCTCTTTCCCTAGCTCATGTAAATGAAGAGATTGGGGGTACTAGTCCTTTAGAGCTCTGTCATTCCCTGTGCTTCTGAACGTGGGCCAAGCTCTGACAACTCTTAACACGGGTTAATAGTGATGAGCATAATAGAAATGCATCTATAAAGGTTAAAATTTTTAAATGGAGAAAACATCTGTATGAGGGCTGTCCAGAAAAAAGATCCAGCCATAAATGCCTCTATTTTTCATATTACATGGCTGGATAATTTCTGGACAGCCCTCGTTTTTCTTAAAAGAGACACTACATCTTACCACAGGAAGCTAATGGTATACATTAGAACTCTGTTTCCCTACATTTGAATCTTAAGGAGCGTGGTCTTTGGATTTTTTTTTTTTTAGTAATTCTTAACCTCTTGTCTGGATGTACCAGAATCCTATTTTTGTCAGTATTGCAGCATTGGATTTACCTGTTGGTTTTAGTTCTTTCAGATCGTCTCTAGTTACGAATCCTTGGTTTCATTTTGTTTTTCCTAAGTAGAAGGATAAAGCAGATGTTAACAATGAAATCCCACTGTATTTGGGAGGCAGAGTGTGGTAGTGGAGAGACAGACTGATCTGGGCATAACCAAGGGCAAATTACCTACTGTAAATTTCCTCCTTTGCAAATTGTACCCACTTTGGGGTGCACTGCCGAGTTCCATGAGACCTGGGATCTCTTCCCTTCCTCTCATGTCTAATCCTGGCCAGCTTAGCACACTGCCTGTTCATGGAAGACACCCATTAGATGTTTGAATGGGAGGATTGTGACGACAAAATGAGATGGTGTACCCCAAGCAGCACACAGTAGCTGTTCAGTAAATGGTAGTAGCACTTACAGTTTAATTTCTGGGACCTGATGATATGTTATGAGGCTGAGGGTCTCAAAAAACAACTTTAGACAACAATTGCTAGTTTTATTCCTGACAAAATTTTTTTGTTCCCCTAGAAGAGCATTTCTATTCTGATGGGAGGTCAGATTTCTTCTAAACCTGCATCTTAACCAGGGGTGTGAAGCTAGTGCTAACTTTTTATTACAACACCACTCAACTTTAAGTTCTGAATATCCATGCAAGAATAGCCTTTTGTCTTCTCAGGGTGACCCTAGTGCAGGGGGAAGGAACAAAATACAGGAGGACACAGTCAGGAGCCACTGGTGAGCCCGAAGGCAGGTATGTGTTCAGCCTGTGGAACCACAAGCATCACTGCCAGGCGGCGGCGGCCCCTGTGTCTGAGATCTGAGCCTGAACCTTGATAAAAAGACCAGTCTGACATATTCTTTCGCATTATAAAGGGCTTCTTGTCCTCTCTTCTCGAGAGCAGGATGCTGCCTCCTTTTCTAATGGGCTGGTAGTAAAGTCCAGCTCAGGAAATAAAAGCTGTCCAACTGTTGCTTCTGCCACAACCAGGAATATTGGGCGGGGTTAGCTGGGGAAGGGCACGGGACTTCTCCCCCGCACCCTTGCTGGCTGCCGCAGTGGGACTCCGAGCCGGGGAAGGGTCTCCGTGATCTCCGAGGCCTTCCCAGGTGCAGAAGATCGCACTTTGCGAGATGGGACCCCTACACGCCGCCCGCCTCCCCGCGCTAGTCGCCCCACCTCCAAGCTGTGCCCCGCCCCCCATTCTCATGCCTGGCCGCACCTCCCTATCGGGTCTTCCACCCCTCCGCCCTCCCCCAGCCCAGGCTTCCCCGGCCGCCCGCCCCGGTCCCAGGCAGCGCTGCAGCTCTTTGTTTCCTCCCTTGGGCTTTGTGCAGCCCTCCGCCCGGCACCCCGCGCTCCCAGCGTCCTACTCCTTGCTCGCGTCGGTGCTCTGTCCTTTGTCTTCCACGCCCAAGCCTCCTGCTCTCCCCTTCTCCTCCTGAGGATCCCGCTGAACTTTGCCAGCCAATCCCCTCGGCCGCTCCTGGGGCGTCGGCACTTCTTCCACCTCCGGTCTTCCAGTCCCTGCCACCCCTCCCCTCTTTGGGCTGCAG